>WNWK01026295.1:0-27559 GCA_009830355.1 Cherax destructor
GCCTAAGCCTGGCCACTACAACATCAGTCAGTACTTGTAGCCAAGCCTAAGCCTGGCCACTACAACATTAGTCAGTCTGTTCACATTATAAGTTGCTCCATAAACATACTTATCTACATTCATGTTATCATAGTGGGTTATAGATCTACTCAGGCTTCTAACTGCATTCCTATAGCTATCATTTTCATTATTTATTTCTCTCCTAATATTATTCCTAATGCTAGACACAGATATACCAAAGTTATATTCTACATTCTCCTTATGGGTGCTCTTCTTGGCTAACATATCAACTTTATCATGAAGGAGTAATCCAATGTGTGACGGAATCCATAGCAAATGTACTTTAATTCCTTTGTCCCGGATTTTTGAGTATCTATACCTGGCTTCTCCAATGAGCATGCTGTTAGAGTCATTATATGAGTCAAGAGCCTTCAGTGATGACATAGAATCAGTAATGATGATAGAGTCAAGCTCAATGTCATAAGTTAGCTTTAGTGCCATAAGGATTGCAAACAATTCAGTTTGCAGTGTAGATGCCCAGTTGTTAATTCTTATGCCTAGTTCAAAAAAAATTATTATTGTTCTTAACTATAGGTAGTAGGTTGGTAGACAGCAACCACCCAGGGAGGTACTACCGTCCTGCGAGGTGACTGTGAAACAGAAACCTGAAACTGTTTTACATGATGGTAGGATTGCTGGTGTCTTTTTTCTGTCTCATAAACACGCTGGATAACAGGTATATCTAGCTACTTCTACTTACACTTTAGGTCACACTACACTGGCATACACATGCATATATATACATACACACATCTAGGTTTTTCTTCTTTTTCTTAATAGCTCTTGTTCCTTTTATTTTCTCTATTGTCCATGGGGAAGTGGAAAAGAATCTTTCCTCCGTAAGCCATGCGTGTCGTATGAGGCGACTAAGATGCCGGGAGCAATGGGCTAGTAACCCCTTCTCCTGTACAAATCTACTAAAAACGAGAAGAAGAAAAACTTTATAAAATTGGGTTGTCTGAATGTGCGTGGATGTAGTGCGGATGATAAGAAAGAGATGATTGCCGATGTTATGAATGAAAAGAAGTTGGATGTCCTGGCCCTAAGCGAAACAAAGCTGAAGGGGTAGGCGAGTTTCAGTGGGGAGAAATAAATGGGATTAAGTCAGGAGTATCTGAGAGAGTTAGAGCTAAGGAAGGGTAGCAATAATGTTGAAGGATCAGTTATGGAAGGAAAAGAGGGAATATAAATGTGTAAATTCAAGGATTATGTGGATTAAAATAAGGGTCGGATGCGAAAAGTGGGTCATAATAAGCGTGTATGCACCTGGAGAAGAGAGGAGTGTAGAGGAGAAAAGAGATTTTGGGAGATGTTAAGCGAATGTATAGGAACTTTTGAACCAAATGAGAGAGTAATTGTGGTAGGGGACCTAAATGCTAAAGTGGGAGAAACATGCAGAGAGGGTGTAGTAGGTAAGTTTGGGGTGCCAGGTGTAAATGATAATGGGAGCCCTTTGATTGAACTTTGTATAGAAAGGGGTTTAGTTATAGGTAATACATATTTTAAGAAAAAGAGGATAAATAAGTATACAAGATATGATGTAGGGCGTAATGACAGTAGTTTGTTGGACTATGTATTGATAGATAAAAGACTGTTGAGTAGACTTCAGGATGTACATGTTTATAGAGGGGCTACAGATATATCAGATCACTTTTTAGTTATAGCTACAGTGGGAGTAAAAGGTAGATGGGATACAAGGAAAATAGAATCAGTAAGTAAAAGAGAGGTGAAGGTTTATAAACTAAAAGAGGAGGCAGTTAGGGTAAGATATAAACAACTATTGGAGGATAGATGGGCTAGTGAGAGTGTAGGCAATGGGGTCGAAAATGTATGGGGTAGATTTAAAATGTAGTGTTAGAGTGTTCAGCAGAAGTTTGTGGTTACAGGCGAGTGGGTGCGGAGGGAAGAGGAGCGATTGGTGGAATGATGATGTAAAGAGAGTAGTAAGGGAGAAAAGTTAGCATATGAGAGGTTTTTACAAAGTAGAAGTGATGCAAGGAGGGAAGAGTATATGGAGAGAAAAAGAGGGTTAAAAGAGTGGTGAAGCAATGTAAAAGAGAGCAGATGAGAGAGTGGGTGAGATGTTATCAGCAAATTTTGTTGAAAATAAGAAAAAGTTTTGGAATGAGATTAATAAGTTGAGGAAGCCTAGAGAACAAATGGATTTGACAGTTAAAAATAGGAGAGGAGAGTTATTAAATGGAGAGTTAGAGGTATCGGGAAGATGGAGAGAATATTTTGAGGATTTGTTAAATGTTGATGAAGACAGGAAGCTGTGATTTCGTGTGTAGGGCAAGGAGGAATAACATCTTGTAGGAGTGTGGAAGAGCCAGTTGTGGGTGTAGGGAAGTTCGTGAGGCAGTGGGTAGAATGAAAGGGGTAAGGCAGCTGGGATTGATGGGATAAAGATAGAAATGTTAAAAGCAGGTGGGGATATAATTTTGGAGTGGTTGGTGCTATTATTTAATAAATGTATGGAAGAGGGTAAGGTACCTAGGATTGGCAGAGAGCGTGTATTGTTCCTTTGTATAAAGGCAAAGGGGACAAAAGAGAGTGCAAAAATTATAGGGGAATAAGTCTGTTGAGTGTACCTGGTAAAGTGTATGGTAGAGTTATTATTGAAAGAATTAAGAGTAAAACAGAAAGCAGGATAGCAGATGAACAAGGGGGCTTTAGGAAAGGTAGGGGTGTGTAGACCAAGTGTTTACAGTGAAACATATAGGTGAACAGTATTTGGATAAGGGTAAAGATGTTTTGTGGCATTTATGGATTTGGAAAAGGCGTATGATAGGGTGGATAGGGGGCAATGTGGCAGATGTTGCAGGTGTATGGAATAGGAGGAAGGTTACTGAAGGCAGTGAAGAGTTTTTATGAGGATAGTGAGGCTCAGGTTAGAGTGTGTAGGAGGAAGGGGACTATTTCCCAGTAAAAGTGGGCCTTAGACAAGGATGTGTGATGTCACCGTGGTTGTTCAATATATTTATAGATGGGGTTGTAAGAGAAGTGAATGCGAGGGTCTTGGCAAGAGGTGTTGGGCTAAAAGATAAAGAAGCAAATACAAAGTGGGAGTTGTCACAGTTGCTTTTTGCTGATGACACTGTGCTTTTGGGAGATTCTGAAGAGAAGCTGCAGAGGTTGGTGGATGAATTTGGTAGGGTGTGTAAAGAAGAAAATTGAAAGTGAATATAGGAAAGAGTAAGGTGATGAGGATAACAAAAAGAATAGGTGACGAAAGATTGGATATCAGATTGGAGGAGAGAGTATGGAGGAGGTGAATGTATTCAGATATTTGGGAGTGGACATGTCGGCGGATGGGTCTATGAAGGATGAGGTGAATCATAGAATTGATGAGGGGAAAAGGGTGAGTGGAGCACTTCGAGTCTGTGGAGACAAAGAACCTTGTCCATGGAAGTAAAGAGGGAATGTATGAAAGTATAGTTATACCAACGCTCTTATATGGGTGTGAAGCATGGGTGATGAATGTTGCAACGAGGAGAAGGCTGGAGGCAGTGGAGATGTCATGTCTGAGGTCAATGTGTGGTGTGAATATAATGCGAGAGAATTCGGAGTTTGGAAATTAGGAGGAGGTGCGGGATTACCAAAACGATTGTCCAGAGAGCTGAGGAGGGTTGTTGAGGTGGTTTGGACATGTAGAGAGAATGGAACGAGACAGAGTGACCGAGGTGTATGGATCTGTAGTGGAGGGAAGGCGGGGTAGGGGTCGGCCTAGGAAAGGTTGGAGGGAGGGGTAAAGGAAGTTTTGTGTGCGAGGGGCTTGGATTTCCAGCAAGCATGTGTGAGCGTATTTGATAGGAGTGAATGGAGGCATATGGTTTTTAATACTTGACGTGCTGTTGGAGTGTGAGCAAAGTAACATTTATGAAGGGATTCAGGGAAACCGGCAGGCCGGACTTGAGTTCTGGAGATGGGAAGTACAGTGCCGGCACTCTGAAGGAGGGGTGTAAATGTTGCAGTTTTATAACTGTAGTGTAAAGCACCCTTCTGGCAAGACAGTGATAGAGTGAATGATGATGAAAGTTTTTCTTTTTCGGGCCACCCTGCCTTGGTGGGAATCGGCCGATGTGTTAATAAAAAAAAATAATAACTAGGGAGGTGGCAACCAGAGCAGATGCAGCCCTGCCAGAAGACTCCTGTTTAGATCCATCAGTGTATATAACTTGAGATAACTTATTACTACCAGCTAGGCGATAAATTTCTTCTTGAGCAGTTGCTTTAACAAGTGATTTAAGGAAGGGATTACTAACAATGAGCTTCTTGGGAGGGACTTGCAGGGTTTTTTTATATTTATTTAAAAACTTACAATTTTCATACTAGCAATACACCAAGTAGTCACCTTACTACAAGTAAGGTCATAACAAAGATATACCAAAACAACAGTAAGCACTAAAACCCCACACAAGAATGTGCCATAATAACACCAAAAAAAAAAAAACCTAACTACCCTATAACAACGAAACTTCAAAAATAAAACATTAAACTTACAAACAAAACCTTAAAAGCTCCGTAAAAAACGGTAACCTTTATACCAATCTTAATGATGCATACAAAGCGTTGTCAATACAACATTAGACTGAGACATAAAAGCAACATACAATACAAAAAAATAGCGTTACATAACTCCTAACTTCCCCACAATGCCAAAACAAACTTAAACCTCACAAACATCTAAGTAACCAAAAAAATGTAAAAGTTTTTTTTTTTTTTTTTTTTACGTCACTCACAAATAAAAGATCCTAAGCATTCCAAATGAAAGTAACAAAACAAAACTAATTATGGATCCTATAAGATCTGCAAAGCAATTTACACATAGTACAACAAAACATATATAAGATCCTATCCAACATGTATACACAAAAAAAAAAAAAATATACCTAACTAAAACAAAACATAGAAACCCCAAAAGGGTTTTAAAAACAATGAAAACCCTAAACCTACAACTAAAACCCGTAATAATGTGACCCAACAATAATAATGATCCTAGGCACACACACATTGCGTGCAAGTCATATAAACTTCAGTAAAAGGAAACCCGTGGCCTGGTACCAACACCTCACAGTGATAGTCATCGGATCAGTCCCATCCAGTGTCTATACATACATAGAAAGAACTGCATTACATCTTCTCATATTAAAATACGAAGAATATTGCCTGATAACAAGCCATGAAAAGGGAATAATAGTATAAAAAAAACTTTAACCTCTTTGAAAAGAGGACCATAAGGAAAAAAAACAATATATAAACACTTAGGGCACACACCTGGCCCCCAAGTAAGGCAAACCACCTTTGGAAAAAACCCTGAAATCCAAAAAGGACAAAAATAGAACCACCCTAAACCTCCCCCCCCCTGTCCGAGTCACCAAACATACCACACACATACTCATCCATAAAAGAAAACCCTACCCCTTTCCCTAAGGGGAAAAGGGTGAGTGGATGACCGGGAAAACCCCGAGAAACCATCCCTTCCCCAACCCCATACATAAACCCCACGAAACAACTTTCACACCTAACCCTTCAACCCCCCACACCAGAGACCAACCCCTTCCTTGTAAAAACCCCAGAAACTATAGCTCAGAGTTAACCCAGCAACGACCCCATCGACAATTGCCTATAACCCTCAGAAAAAAACCTATCCCACACCCTCCCATACAACTCCTGGTTCCTACACTTAGTCCTATAAAATCTCGCAGCCAAAGCCCTAATCCTAACATCACTCCGAACCTCCCTCATACTCCACGAAACATAAATATAATCCAATACCAAATACATCACCACACGCCTCACATCCTCTGGGCACCCCACAACATCCAGACTTAAACATCTTAACACCGATAAACCGCCCCCCACCTCGGATGATCCCTAAAAACCATTCCCTCACCCCCTCAAGACCCCCACAAAAATATACAACATGGAAAGCCGTATCCCATAACCCACAGCGCTGACAAAACCCATCACCTGATAGTCCCATCAAGAAAAGCTGAGCCCTAGACGCCAATATACCATGTAAAAACCGAAAAACCAATCTCATGTACCTTAGGAGGCAACTTTAAACGCCTAAACCAAAACCACGTTACATTCCAATCATAACACTGATAAACCTCCATACCTAAAACCTCCTTTCTCGCCTTCCCACCTTATCTCAACCTCCCTACCTTCACCTTACCAGGAT
Organism: Cherax destructor; assembly: GCA_009830355.1. Classification (NCBI taxonomy): domain Eukaryota; kingdom Metazoa; phylum Arthropoda; class Malacostraca; order Decapoda; family Parastacidae; genus Cherax; species Cherax destructor. The sequence goes on from WNWK01026295.1 coordinate 6,248, forward strand.
CTGGAACCACCAAAAGATACCTTAAAATTGCCTCACAAAACAACAAATTCCTTCCACCATCTGCGAACCTCCTCATTACCCTCCCCCTCTCACTCCTCGAATCCCACCTCGTGCTAGGTATTCCTGCCTAACAAATATGCCCATCAAACGTCTCTGCAGTGGTATCAAACCTAGCCCCCCCTTCGCTACCTTAGTCATTACCACATCCCTCCTAACCAATGCCTCCCATAACCCATATAAACCTAATACCCGACTTTGCAATCTTAAAACATCGTCCTCCACAAGGGGTATACCGCAGCTACATACCACAACTTACTGTATACTAAGGAATTAACAACTACAACCCTCTGCTCTCCAAAACTCCTTTCATTTTATTAGCAAGAATTCGTGCAAATATCTTATAATCTGCACACATAAGTGTGATTGGCCTATAATCCTCAACCATTCCACATGCACGATTTTTCGGCACTAAAACTACATTACCTATTGACATATCCCCGCAAACTACCTTTCAATTTCATAGCATTAAACAGCCTAACTAGCATCCCTCGCAGAACCTCCCAATGAACTATAAAAATCCCCAGAAATCCCATCCAGGCCAGGGGCCTTGCCCAGGGCCTGACCTTCACTGCCTGCCAAACTTCCTCCTCAGTTATAGATCCTTCCATATGCTCTCTATCTCAGTCCCTATCCTCTCAACTATACAATCTAAAATTACATCCCGGGATACCCCATCACTTTCCCCCTGACTCATCTTACACTCAAACCAAGCATCCGCATAATAACTCATGGCTTCCGTGGTACGAAGAATCTGCCCCTTCCGATACCCAAGGGAATCCTCAGTTACCCTCAGAGATATGACTGTCATATCTCTTCTCCGGTTCTGAAAATACGTAACACTAACTCAGAGGGCTTATCCCCCATAAAACTTCCTCTAAACCTCCTCCTACCCTCAGAGCATGAAAATTTTCATTCTACAACTCCTGCAATCATGACCGCAGATGATCAATTTCAGCTAGGGGATACCGCCCTCCACTCTCATAAGTAGTCCTCATGCCCTCTAGGTACCTCAACATTCCCAACCTTTGCCTCGCATCTTCCCTACCCAGTCCTCTTTAAGGGGCTCCTTGACGACGTAAAGGCTATCGGTCTGAGGAATTGGACCTTTTGGTCTTCTTCCTCAGACCGAACCTAATAACCCCCAATCCCCCTCCCTTTTCCCATCTTCCCCATCCTCCCTTTTCCCTTTCCTCCTCCCCCTCCTCATCCCTCCCTTATTTCCTTCCCATTTTGCCCTGGGAGCTTCTCTCCACAGGCATTCTAGTTCCTAGGTAGGAGGAAGGGTCCTTGTCTATTCCTATTCCATTGAGGTTCTTGGTAGTGGTGTAGTTTGCCGTGGAATCTGGATCGCCTGGGGATGTCCCAATCCCTCTCCGGTCACTCGGGGGTGGCCTTGGGTATCTTTCGGACGACGGGTGTATCTCTGGAGGCCACCTTTCGGATTCCAGGGGTGGTGGCTGAAGGTGGTATGCTTTGTGGCAGATATCCGGCCGCCCTCTCTTTTGTCTGCCCAGATGGCTTGGTGGATGTGAGGTTGCTATCCCGGATTGCTGGTTTACTGGCATGAAGGGTAGGGTATGGCACGGGTTCCATGCTGCATCTGCACCACTTGCAGTGTTGAGATCCTCTTGGGCACGGAGGGGGATTTACGCTCCCTTTCATTCCTCCTAGGAGCTATTCCTCCACGTTCCCCCCTTTTTTTTTATTCTTTTTTTTATTTTTATTTTCTTTTCTTCTTTCTTTTTTTTTCTTAAGAATAAAAAGAAAGAAGTAACCTAACCATGGCTGACCCAATCCATGAACCCACTACCCCCGGGCCCCTTCCTGATACCGCACCCAGTACTGACCCTGCCTCGTTAATGGATGACTCTTTGGACACCTCTCATGCCCCTGTACCTCTTGCTGGTGCTGGTTCGTCACCTGCTTCAGGTACCAGGGACCCAACTGGCCCTTACGATACGTCTGACCTTCGCTCTTCTCTGACCTTGATTCCGGCTTCTCCCTCGACGGTGCGGCAATTTTCGAATCGCTCGCCCGTCTCCAATCGGACCACCCCTGGTCCCACACCCAAATGACCAAGACCCACACATGACGATTCGACACTCCCTTCTCGTTCATCACAGAAACGACAAGCTCGTCACACACTCCCCTTAAACTCTCTGTTTCAAACTACTCAATGGACGAAGTTTTTTACTCTGTGACCAACTTCTCCTAATACCTATCTTTCAGACCATAGTATTGGTAAAGCTCTGCTACGCCATGTTGGTCAAAACATCTCATTTCACGCTCTCAAGAGCGGCACTCGCATCATCACGGTCCAGAATGCTGGCCAAGCTCGCGATCTTTCTCTTCTTACAACCATAGATTCTGCTCCTGTTACTATTGACAAGCCTCTTTAAGGGGGGCTCCTTGACGTGGTAAAGAGGCTATCGGTCTGAGGAATTGGACCTTTTGGTCTTCTTCCTCAGACCGAACCTACTACCCCCAATCCCCTCCCTTTTCCCATCTCCCCCATCCTCCCTTTCCCTTTCCTCCTCCTCCTCCTCATCCCTCCCTTATTTCCTTCCTAGTTTTACCCTGGAGCTTCTCTCTCAGGCATTCTAGTTCCTAGGTAGGGAAGGGTATCGTAGTCCATCCCATTCTGTTGAGGTCCTTGGCGGTGGTGTAGTTTGCCGTGGAATCTGGATCGCCTGGGGATGTCCCGATCCTCTCCGGTCACCCGGGGCGGCTTTGGTATCTTTCGGCGACGGGTGTATCTCTGGAGGCCACCTTTCGGTTTCCCGGGGTGGTGGCCGGCGGTATGCTTTGTGGCGGATATCCGGCCGCCCTCTCTTTGTCCGCCGAGATGGCTCGGTGGATGTGAGGTTGCTATCCCGGATTGCTGGTTTACTGGCGTGAAGGGTAGGGTAGCACGGGTTCCATGCAGCATCTGCACTACTTGCGGTGTTGAGGTCCTCTTGGGCACGGAGGGGATTTGCGCTCCCTTTCATTCCTCCTAGGACCTATTCCTCCACGTTCCCCCTTTTTTATTCTTTTTTTTTTTTTATTTTCTTTTCTTTCTTTTTTTTCTTAAAAATAAAAAGAAAGAAAACTAACCATGGCTGACCCAATCCATGAACCCACTACCCCGGGCCCCTTCCTGATACCGCACCCAGTACTGACCCTGCCTCGTTAACGGATGACTCTTTGGACACCTCTCATGCCCCTGTACCTCTTGCTGGTGCTGGTTCGTCACCTGCTTCAGGTACCAGGGTCCCGACTGGCCCTTTCGATACGTCTGACCTTCGCTCTTCTCTGACCTTGATTCCGGCTTCTCCTCGACGGTGCGGCAATTTTGAATCGCTCGCCGTCCCCATCGGACCACCCGGTCCCACACAAAACGACCAAGACCCACATGACGATTCGACACTCCTTCTCGTTCATCGCAGAAACGACCAGCTCGTCACTCACTCCCCTTAAACTCTCTGTTTCAAACTACTCAATGGACAAAGTTTTACTCTTCGTCCAACTTCTCTAATACCTATCTTTCAGACCATAGTATTGGTAAGGCTCTACTACGCCATGTTGGTCAAAACATCTCATTTCACGCTCTCAAGAGCGGCACTTCTATCATCACGGTCCAGAATGCTGGCCAAGCTCGTGATCTTTCTCTTCTTACGACCATTGATAATACACCTGTTACTATTGACAAGCACCATTCCTCAATTCTTGTTGTGGTTCTGTCATTTTGCCCCACACCATTGTCCAACGGAATTTCCAGACATGTGGTGATGACATTTTCGAGCAGCTTGAGCTCAAGAACTCCCTATCCTTAAAGTTGACACTTTTGTCCTCCCAGCCAATAAGCGAAGACGTTATCCTTGCAATATGCTCGTTTAACGTTTGACTGCCGAGAACTGCCACCTTCGGTCTACATTGCAGGTCAACGTTTACAAGTTCGAAGGTGACCCTCACCGCAGCAGTGTAGAAACTGCTGGCGTTTTGGTCATCCAGCAAAATATTGCAGGTCCATGGCCGAATGCCCAGTCTGTGGTGCTGACGACCATGCCAGTTCTTCTTGTACTCTACCTCCTCTTGCTTAACTGTCATGAGCACATCTTCATATTCTCGCCGTTGTCAGTTTACCTGAATGAGCGGAAATCCGTTGTCTTCAAAAGGCGGAAGGCTGCTCTATGCTATGGCTGTCTCTCATCTTCGCCTTCAGGGAAACTTCCCGTATTTCTTATTCTCGCATTGCTAAACGTCGCCCCGCTTCTGGGTCCCAACTTCCACGGCTTCCTCTGTGGTTGCCTCATCCGCAATCACCCCTGTCTCGATCCTTTTGATATTCTTGGCTCCGAGGTCCCTACCTCGGCTTCCCATCTGTCCACACTCCTTCCTCTACTCACTCGCACAATCCTGAGTCTACACGTCCTCGTTCTTCACCTAAACCTCAGCGCCCTCCTTCTCATAAGCCCGGCAAAAATCCTACTGCCAGGTCCTTCGCCTCTGACTAGTTCTATAACGGTGTGGAGGTTCATCCTCCTCCTCATACACTCACTTCATCCCCTGTCCCTCCCAAGCCCTTCGACAGTTTCCTCTTCTATCTCCTCACCCTCTACTTTAGTGCAGTCTATAGACTCCCGATCGTTGCTACTCTTCTTCCATTTCTAATGTAGTCCCACATTCTGCATCTTTGACTTCCGAAACACTGGCTATTGCAGAATATATTACGAGACTGGACAGATGATGGACACTACTCCACCTGAGGTTCCTCATCTCTCTTCTTCGTCTCAACCCCCCTTCCTTCACAACGTCCTCCTCCTTCTCTGATTACAGGTCTTCCGCTGCCTCACACGTGGACTTTTCTAACCCTAGTCCATAGATTCCTCTCACTTCCACTTATCTTTTCTCTCCATAAATCATGGCTTATTTACAGTGGAATATCCGAGGCCTCAGGGTAACCGGGGTGAGCTTCAGGTGTTGCTCTCTCAGTTTTCCCCTGTTGGGGTCTGTTTGCAGAACCCAAATTACAATCCACTGTTATCAGGCCCTTTTCAGGCTATGATTTGTTATATTCATCGGATCCTTTTTCCGATGGAACCTTTAACGAAAGTGCTCTTCTTATACGCACTGGTGTTCCATACCGTCAGCTCTATGTTCCTTCTTCCTTACATTACACGCAGCCCGTATCCACTTGAATAAGTGGTATACACTCTGTTCTTTATATCTCTCCCCTTCGCGGGCAATGTCTATCCCAGATGTTGATTTTCTGGTTTCTTCCTTACCCACCCCTTCTATTACTCGGCGATTTTAACGCACACCATTTTCTCTGGGAGGATCGCACTGTGACTCCCGTGGCATTCAGTTGAGGCATTTCTTGCTTCTCCTCCTCCATGTTTTAAATACGTAGCTCCTACCCATTTTGATCCCCGACTCATTCTTTCTCCTGCATCGATCTTTCCATCTGCTCTTCATCTACTGTCCTTGACTTCACCTGGTCTGTCCTCCCGGACTTACATGACAGCGATCATTTCCCAATCATCCTTAAGTCCCCTCTGTTTTCTCCACCTCCTCATTGCCCACGCTGGCAATTTGACCGGGCGAAATGGGACCTTACGCACATCTTACTGCCTTTCATGAGGTTCCTATCTCGTCCTCCATTGATGAGGTTTTACATCTCTTTTCGTCCTCCATCTTCACAGCGGCTTCACATTCTATTCCCCAAACCTCGGCAAGCATCCTCAGAAGTGCGTGCCTTGGTGGTCTCCTGCTTGTGCTCGGGCAGTGCGTTGAAACGGCTGCATGGGGCAGGTATCGATATAACAGAACCACAGAGAGACTCCTTGATTTCAAGCAGAAGAGAGCTATTGCTCGTCGTGTCATACGTGATGCTAAACGCACTTGCTGGCGAGATTACGTTTCTACTGTCACTTCGGCTTCCTCGATGAGTGCAGTCTGGAAGAAAGTGCGGAAATTAAGTGGTAAATTCTCCCCGACCCGGCTCCTGTTCTTCAGGTTGCTGGTGTCGATATAGCACACCCTCTTGCCGTTGCCACTGAAATTGGTAACCATCTCGTCCGCATTTCTCAGGGGCTCCATCTATGCCCCTCGTTCCTTTCTTCTAAGTCTGCCAGCGAGTTAAAGCCCTTAGATTTTTCTTCTCTTAGAGAAGAATCCTATAATGTGCCTTTTACCCTTCAAGAACTGGAGGCAACACTCTCTGCTTGCCGATCATCGGCAGCTGGGCCAGACGGCATACATATTCGTATGCTACAGCATTTACATCAGTCTGCTCTTACTGTCCTCTTACGACTCTTTAATCTTATATGGTCGCAAGGAGTTATTCCCAGCTGTGGAAGTCTGCTATTGTTCTCCCTTTTCGAAAACCAGGTGCTACGGGACGTGATCCTCTCACTACCGTCCCATCGCTCTTACCAGTGCAGTTTGCAGGTAATGGAACGTCTAGTTAATAGACGTTTGATGTGGTATTTAGAGACTCACAATAGTCTCTCCCTAGTCAGTATGGTTTCCGTAAGGGCCGTTCTGCCATTGACCCTTGCTGCGCTTGGATACGTATATTCGTAATGCCTTTGCGAATAACCATTCAGTTATCGCTATCTTTTCGACCTTGAGAAGGCTTATGATACAACTTGGAGATATAATATCTTGGCCCAGGCCCACTCCTTAGGCCTCCGAGGCAACTTACCATTCTTTCTTAAGGCTTTCTTAACTGACAGACATTTCCGGGTCCGGGTTCGTAATGAACTCTCCCGGAATTTGTCCAAGCTGAAGGTGTCCCCAGGGATGTGTTCTGAGCACAACACTTTTTCTGCTTGCTATAAATAATCTGGCATCTGTTCTCCCATCCAATATTTGGTCATCGCTCTATGTGGATGACTTTGCTATAGCTTGTGCAGGTGCTGACTGTCACCTCATTGCAGTTTCCTCCAGCATGCCATCAACCGGGTTTCTGATTGGGCCACCACTCACGGGTTTAAGTTTTCTAGTGGCAAAACTCATCAAATTACGTTCACTAGACGTTCAGTGGTCTCTGATCATCCATTGTACCTATACGGCTCACGTATCCCAGAACGTGATACAGTCAGGTTTCTCGGCCTCCTGTTTGACCGCAGATTGTCCTGGAAACCTCACATTACCTCTCTGAAGGCGACTTGCCATAGCCGGCTGAACCTCCTTAAAACCCTCGCACATCTTTCATGGGGGCTGATCGTAGAACTCTCCTTCGCCTACATTCAGCCCTAATTCTATCGAAACTCGATTATGGTGACCAGATATATTCGGCAGCCTCTCCTGCCACTCTTTCCAGCCTTAATCCCATCCATCACCAGGGATTACGCTTATGCCTTGGTGCTTTTCGTTCTTCCCGGTTGAGAGCCTCTATGTAGAAGCGAACATTCCATCCTTGTCCGATCGTCGTGATGCACATTGCATTCGCTATTATGTTCGCTCTCATGACCTCCGCAATCCTTCCATGTATAGGATTGTCACAGATGTTAGTAGACGCTCGTTATTTGTTCGTCGCCCTGTTTACTTCGTCCCTTTCTCTTCGTCTGCATTCACTCTTGTCTTCCCTTCAGCTTCCACCTTTATATGTTCATGTGGCTTCACCCTTTCCTCTACCCCTTGGGAAGTTCCTGCTGTCCGTGTCTGTTCTATTCCTCTACCTTGCGCGAAAGCCCAACTGCCTACGGCGGCTTCTCGCTCTTTCTTTCTAGACCATTTCCGTTCTCATTCCCATGCCATCGCAGTATACACCGATGGTTCAAAGTCATCTGACGGCGTCGGATTCGCAGCAGTGTTTCCGGACAGCGTCGTACGAGGGCATCTGTTACCCTCGGCTAGCATATTTACGGCTGAATTGTATGCCATTCTTGTGGCACTTATCCGTATTGCATCTATGCCTGTATCACCATTTGTGGTCGTTTCAGACTCCCTTAGTGCTTTACAGGCTATCCGTAAAATTGATACACCTCACCCCTAGTTCTTCGTATCCACCTTTGGTTACGCCGTATCTTTAGCAAGCATAAAGATATTGTCTTTTGTTGGGTCCCTGGTCATGTTGACGTACAGGGCAATGAACAGGCAGACACTGCTGCGCGGTCAGCAGTACATGACCTTCCAGTTTCATATAGAGGTGTTCCTTTCACGGACTATTTTGCGGTCATTGCTACCCACCTTCGCACCCGTTGGCAACAACGCTGGTCTGACCTGCTGAATAACAAACTTCATTCTATTAAACCGGTTATAGGTTTCTGGCCTTCTTCTTGTCACCAATGTCGAGGTTGGGAGACTACACTCTCCCGTCTTCGCATCGGCCACACTCGTCTTACTCACGGGTATCTCATGGAGAGGCTCCCTGCCCTCTCTGTGAGCATTGTCAGGTTCCAGTGTCTGTTCGACATATCCTGTTGGACTGCCCACTCTATCAACGAGCACGCAGAATTTACCTCCAACGACGTCTTCGCTCTGCGGCCCTTTCTTTACCTTCCCTTCTTGCAGATGGCCCCTCCTTTAATCCTGACTCTCTCATTGACTTTTTGACAGAAACTGACTTACTACACAAACTCTGAAGATTATACCTCTAGCACCTCCTCAGTCCCTTCTACCTCGATCTCTTGCTACCCTCCTCCCCTGCACAATCCACCGTCATCTTGCACTCCATACCCTACTAATCGTCCATCTCCCTCTTACAACCCACTCTCCCTGCATCCTACAATAACCTGCAGCGCTGTATAACCCCTGTGGTTTAGCGCTTCTATTTGATTATAATAATAATAATAACTATTGACAAGCACCATTCCCTCAATTCTTGTTGTGGTTCTGTCATTTTGCCCCACACCATTGTCCAACGGAATTTCCAGACATGTGGTGATGACATTTTCGAGCAGCTTGAGCCAAGAACTCCCTTCCTTAAAGTTGACATTTTTGTCCTCCCCGCCAATAAGCGAAGACGTTATCCTTGCAATATAGCTCGTTTAACATTTGACTGCCGTGAACTACCACCTTCTGTTTACATTGCAGGTCAACGTTTGCAAGTCCGAAAGGTGACCACTACACCGCAACAGTGTAGAAACTGCTGGCGTTTTGGTCATCCAGCGAAATATTGCAGGTCCATGGCCGAATGCCCAGTCTGTGATGCTGACGACAATGTCAGTTCTTCTTGTACTCTACCTCCCTCTTGCCTTAACTGTCATGAGGCACATCCATCGTATTCTCGCTGTTGTCAGGTTTACCTGAATGAGCGGGAAATCCGTTGTCTCAAAGAGGCAGAAGGCTTCTCATATGCTATGACTGTCTCTCATCTACGCCTTCAAGGGAGACTTCCCCGTATTTCCTATTCTCGCATTGCTAAACGTCGCCCAGCTTCTGGGGTCCCAACTTCCACGGCTTCCTCTGTGGTCGCCTCATCCTCAGTCACCCCTGTCTTGAATCCTTTTGATGTTCTTGGCTCCGAGGTCCCTACCTCAGCTTCCCATACTATCCACACTCCTTCCTCTACTCACTCGCACAGTTCTGAGTGTACATGTCCTCATCCTTCACCTAGACCTCAGCGCCCCCCTTCTTCTCATAACCCCGGCAAAAAATCCCTACTGCCATGTTCTTCGCCTCCGATTAGTTCTGTAACGTGTGTGGAGGTTCATCCTCCTCCTCATACATTACCTTCATCCCCTGTCCCTTCCCAAGCCCCTTCGACAGTTTCCTCTTCTATCTCCTCGTCCTCTACTTTAGTACAGTCTATAGACTCCCTGATAGTTGCTCACTCTTCTTCCATTTCTAATGTAGTCCCACATTCTGCATCTTTGACTTCCGAAACACTGGAAGCTATTGCAGAATATATTTCAGAGACTGGACTGATGATGGACAATACTCCACCTGAGGTTCCTCATCTCTCTTCTTCGTCTCAACCCCCCTTTCCTTCACAACGTCCTCCTCCTTCTCTGATTACAGGTCTTCCACTGCCTCCACACGTGGACTTTTCTAACCCTATTCCATAGCTTCCTCTCACTTCCACTTCTATCTTTCTCTCCATAAATCATGGCTTATTTGCAGTGGAATATTCGAGGCATCAAAGGTAAACCGGGGTGAGCTTCAGGTGTTGCTCTCCCAGTTTTCCCTGTTGGGGTCTGTTTGCAAGAACCCAAATTACAATCCACTGTTATCAGGCCCTTTTCAGGCTATGATTTGTTAAATTCATCAGATCCTTTTTCCGATGGAACCTTTAACGAAAGTGCTCTTCTTATACACACTGGTGTTCCATACCGTCAGCTCTATGTTCCTTCTTCCTTACATTACACCTGCAGCCCGTATCCACTTGAATAAGTGGTATACACTCTGTTCTTTATATCTCTCCACTTCGCGGGCATTGTCTATCCCAGATGTTGATTTTCTGGTTTCTTCCTTACCGCCACCCCTTCTATTACTTGGCGATTTTAATGCACACCATTTTCTCTGGGGGGGGGGGTCGCACTGTGACTCCCGTGGCATTCAGTTGGAGGCATTTCTTGCTTCTCTTCCCCTCCATGTTTTAAATACTGGTACTCCTACCCATTTTGATCCTCGAACTCCATCTTTCTTCTGTATCGATCTCTCCATCTGTTCTTCCTTAACAGTCCTTGACTTCACCTGGTCTGTCCTCCCGGACTTACATGACAGCGATCATTTCCCAATCATCCTTAAGTCCCCTTTGTTTTCTCCACCTCCTCGTTGCCCACGCTGGCAATTTGACCGGGCGAAATGGGACATTTACGCACATCTTACTGCCTTTCATGAGGTTCCTACCTCGTCCTCCATTGATGAGGTTTTACATCTCTTTTCGTCCTCCATCTTCACAGCGGCTTCACATTCTATTCCCCAAACCTCGGGCAAGCATCCTCAGAAGTGTGTGCCTTGGTGGTCTCCTACTTGTGCTCGGGCAGTGCTTTGAAATGCTCAGCATGGGGCAGGTATCGGTATAACAGAACCACAGAGAGACTCCTTGATTTCAAGCAGAAGAGAGCTATTGCTCGCCGTGTCATACGTGATGTTAAACGCACTTGCTGGTGAGATTACGTTTCTACTGTCACTTCGACTTCCTCGATGAGTGCAGTCTGGAAGAAAGTGCGGAAATTAAGTGGTAAATTCTCCCCCGACCCGGCTCCTGTTCTTCAGGTTGCTGGTGTCGATATAGCACACCCTCTTGCCGTTGCCACTGAAATTAGTAATCATCTAGTCCACATATTTCAGGGGCTCCATCTATGCCCCTCGTTCCTTTCTTCTAAGTCTGCCAGCGAGTTAAAGCCCTTAGATTTTTCTTCTTTTAGAGAAGAATCCTATAATGTACCTTTTACCCTTCAAGAACTGGAGGCAACACTCTCTGCTTGCCGATCATCGGCAGCTGGGCCAGACGGCATACATATTCGTATGCTACACCATTTACATGTCTGCTCTTACTGTCCTCTTACGAATTTTTAATCTTATATTGTCACAAGGAGTTATTCCCCAACTGTGAAAGTCTGCTATTGTTCTCCCTTTTTGCAAACCAGGAGCTACGGGACGTGATCCCTCTCACTACCGTATCATCGCTCTTACCAGTGCAGTTTGCAAGGTGATGGAACGTCTAGTTAATACCTGGAGTCTACCTGGAGAGAATTCCAGGGGTCAACGCCCCCGCGGCCCGGTCCGTGACCAGGCCTCCTGTTGGACCAGAGCCTGATCAACCAGGCTGTTACTGCTGGCCGCACACAGTCCAACGTACGAACCACAGCCCGGCTGATCAGGTACCGACTTTAGGTGCCTGTCCAGTGCCTGCTTGAAGACAGCCAGGGGTTTGTTGGTAATCCCCCTGATGTATGCTGGGAGGCAGTTGAACAATCTTGGGAACCATTTATGAAGGGATTCAGGGAAACCGGCAGGCCGGATTTGAGTCCTAGAGAGGGTATTAACGTTGCATGCCTCTGGCAAGACAGTGATGGAGTGAATGATGAAGGTTTTTCTTTTTCGGGCCACCCAGCCCCATCATTATATGATCAGTTTTGCTGATGATATAATGATTCACACCACCGGATTCTCCAACACCCAAAACATCCTTAACCATGTACTAGCCTAGTGTCAGGACCTGGGGTTGATAACCTCTACTGATAAAACAAAGATACTCAATAGGCGTCCTCCTCGACAGAGAGGCACAGTTCGCCAGATCAAGTTGCATGATGGGTCTCTTCTAGAATATGTAAACAGATACAGGTATCTAGGCTTTGAGGTCCCACTACTTGGACCTGTTGTAACGAGACTTTGTCGTCAATACAAAGAAAGGCTGAGAGCACTTAAATTTGTGGCAGGGTTTCACCCCAGGTATGGTGCTAATGTTAAAATTGTGAAAATGATGTATCTTGCTTATATTAGATCATTAGTTGATTATGCTGCGCCACTACTTGCTCTTGTGTCTGACTGGAAGCTTGGAGGGCTAGAAAAACTGCAGAACGAAGCAATGAGGATCATTTTAGGATGCCCTCGTACTGCCAAAATTTTAAATATGCAGAAAGAACTTGATATTCCAAGCATCAGAGATCGTGTTACTGAAAGAAATATCCTAATTGGGGTTAATATGCTCAGGCAAGCCCATTCAAACCCATGCACAGAAGCCCTCCAAACTTTCCTCAGCACTGGTGAACATCCCTCCAGATGGATCGAAAAAACTGGAACCGACCTCCGCATGAATCAGATACATGATCTGTGGCAAGTAAGGCAACAGCGGCACCTCTCCGCTCCATGGAATATTACCCCATTCCAAACTACCATCCCTCCATTTCCCCCCAAACTCCTTCTTAAATCACAACCAAAGCTTCGCCTTGAAGCCAAACATGATGCCTTAAACTGTATTGATAATTTAGCCAAACAGCACACTCTCTCACAAATTATTTACGTTGATGGTTCTGTTCACCAATCCACTGGTGCAGCTGGTAGTGCTGCTGTTGTCATACAGAGTGATGGCTCTCTTAAAGAAATTGGAGCACGCATCAATAACTGGGCCTCTACCCTTCAGACAGAACTGTTTGCCATACTCCTTGCACTCAAATGCGTCCATGTATCTAAGGTTAACTCTCTAATTGTAACTGATTCTCTGTCATCCATAAATGCTCTCAACTCATCAAGTATAACTTGTAGCATGCTCGTGTCAGAAGCCAGGCACAGGTATGGTAGGATTCTGGATAGTAGAGTAAGAGTGCACATGCTGTGGATTCCATCTCACATTGGTCTTCAGATGCATGATAGAACTGATAAATTGGCTAAGTTTTATGCTTTCAAAGAGGGGATAGATTACAATCTTGGCTTGTCAGTTAGCAGTTTGAGAACAATAATACGAAAAGAACTTCAACTGAATTTTATTGACTTAAGACTCAGGGAGTTTGACACCAGTCAGTCCATCTATCATCATTCTATCATGCAGGAGGAGCCACATGTCTATGGTGCATCCAACAAAATAAGCAGACTCTTGGATGTCACTACCGCCCGCCTCCGGCTGGGTTACAAGTATCTTTGGCAGGTTAAATCACCACCACCAGATGTAGACCAAACAAGATGTAAACTTTGCCAGTTGGATTATTGTCACACCCTGCGTCATTATGTACTGGAGTGCGATAAAATTAATGAATTCAGAGACTACTCATTCAGAAATGTTCAAGATATATCAAAGTATTTTATCCACAGTGGTATATTACAGACCATTCTGGAAAAATACCCTGACTTTGCTCCCTGTAAATAAAGCATTGACACGTGTGTGTGTGTGTGTGTGTGTATGTACATGTGTGTATGTGTATGTGTGTATGTATATACATGTATGCGTGTATGTGTATATGTATGTGTGTGTGTGTGACCCAACAATTAAATTTGACCAATAACTCATTACAGTTGTGGCTGGGTGTAGACTAATAGATTAGATTAGATTTTGCCACCGAAGTGGCTATTTATTGTGCACACCATATCCATCCTGTGGACGGTAGCGCAAGAGCATAGGATACACAAAGGCTAGGCACTAGCCCCAAAGGTAACAATTGTACATTTGGGTTTATATCTACATTTCAATATCTGTTACAAGCAGGTATCTTATTTCATGAATAAGATATCTTGACATGTCACATAGGTTATTATATTGTCTATCTCTATATTCCTCAATAAGTGCACAATTAGCACATAGTGTTCAAGACAGTGACCATATGCCTGATCACATAATTTGCATTAGTTGATCATATCTGTGTCTCCCAAACTGTCAAGTACTTGTAGCAACCTAAGCCTGGCCATAGACTAATAGATTGCTCATTGCTTTATAATTTGTTCATGGTGCAACCATGTCAGACGTAAGTAAATTTACTTACATGATTCATTACCTGTAACTAGTGAATTAATTACCATTGTACCTTGTTCAGCTATCAAACTTTGGGGCCCAGTCTCTGGACCCTATATATACCTCTGTAATCTGCAAATACCTTTGTAACTTGTCATGATTGTGACCATCTGAGTTCATTACCTTTGTAACTTGCTCAGCTATCAAACTTTGAGGTCCAGTCCCTGGACCCATTATGTACCTCTGTAATCTTTTGACTACTGCCCACAGGATGGGTATGGGTGCATAATAAAGATATCAAACTAAAACTAAACGCACCCAACCGGTAGCTAACCACATGAAAACTACTTTATCTTGCACATATCCACAGCAAAATACACTTATTGATATCTGTGATTCCCTTAATTTGCACAGGACTAACCAAAATTCTAATACAACTATTGCTTCATAATTCTTGAGCTAGTCATAAGTTTGCCTAAAACACTCCAATATAGAAACTATATTATGCCAATACATCACCCTTATCATTAATATATAAACTAATTGCTAACTTCTTAAACTAATTGTTAAATTCTTAAATGTTTAAATTCCAGTACCTCAATTTTGTAAACCTAGTTAATCACTTCAATTTACCTAACCTTACTATCTGTATAATGATTGTGTCACTATTGAGTAAGACCTATCATAAGACTGCCTGAAAAGCCTAGGCATACCTAGGCATATTATTGGCCACTTGTAATATCTACTTCATAAAATGTATAATTATAAGTACACCCACCTTGTATATTACTTGAAATAAAGAATTTGAATTTGAATGTGTGGGTTACATACTGCTGCCCACATTGACCAGGTGTGGGTTACATACTGCTCCCACATTACCAGGTGTGGGTCATACTGCTGCCCACATTACAGGTGTGGTTACATACTGCTGCCACATTACCAGGTGTGGGTTCATACTGCTGCCCACATTACCAGGTGTGGGTTACATACTCTGCCCACATTACCAGGTGTGGGTTACATACTGCTGCCCACATTACCAGGTGTGGTTACATACTCTGCCCACATTGACCAGGTGTGGGTCATACTCTGCCCACATTGACCAGGTGTGGGTCCCATACTGCTGCAACATTGACCAGGTGTGGGTCCCATACTGCTGCCCACATTGACCAGGTGTGGTTACATACTGCTGCCCACATTACCAGGTGTGGTTACATACTCTGCCCATTGACCAGGTGTGGGTCCATACTCTGCCACATTGACCAGGTGTGGGTCATACTGCTGCCCACATTGACCAGGTGTGGGTCCCATACTGCTGCCCACATTGACCAGGTGTGGGTTACATACCTGCCCACATTGACCAGGTGTGGGTTACATACTGCTGCCCACATTGACCAGGTGTGGGTTACATACTGCTGCCAACATTGACCAGGTGTGGGTTACATACTGCTGCCCACATTCACCAGGTGTGGGTTACATACTGCTGCCCACATTCACCAGGTGTGGGTTACATACTGCTGCCCACATTCACCAGGTGTGGGTCCCATACTGCTGCCCACATTGACCAGGTGTGGGTTACATACTGCTGCCCACATTGACCAAGTGTGGTTACATACTGCTGCCCACATTACCAGGTGTGGGTTACATACTCTGCCCACATTGACCAGGTGTGGGTTACTATACAAATACTGTTCCCACATTGACCAGGTGTGGGTTACATACTCTGCCAACATTGACCAGGTGTGGGTTCATACTGCTGCCCACATTGACCAGGTGTGAGTTACATACTGCTCAACATTGACCAGGTGTGGGTACATACTGCTCCACATTACCAGGTGTGGTACATACTGCTGCCAACATTACCAGGTGTGGTTAATCTGCTGCCACATTGACCAGGTGTGGGTTACATACTGCTGCCACATTGACCAGGTGTGGGTTCATACTGCTGCCCACATTACCAGGTGTAGGGTTACATACTGCTCCCACATTGACCAGGTGTGGGTTACATACTGCTGCCCACATTGTAAGTGTGAGTTACATTCTGACTGTAACATTTGACCAGGTGTGGGTAACATGACTCTGTCACATTACAGGTGTGAAGTTATACTGACTTGTCACTTAAGTGTAAGTACATCTGACTTGTAACATTTTCAGAAGTGTTACATACTGTCCACATTCTACAGTGTGGAGTTACATTTGCACATCACATTTTGTAATTACGGTGTGGTTAACTATTCCACATTTACTTGTTGAGACAGTTCTGACTTGTACTTGTTGAGACAGTTCTGACTTGTAACTTGTTGAGACAGTTCTGACTTGTAACTTGTTGAGACAGTTCTGACTTGTATACTTGTTGAGACAGTTCTGACTTGTAACTTGTTGAGACAGTTCTGACTTGTAACTTGTTGAGACAGTTTTCTGACTTGTAACTTGTTGAGACAGTTTCTGACTTGTTACTTGTTGAGACAGTTCTGACTTGTAACTTGTTGAGACAGTTCTGACTTGTAACTTGTTGAGACATGTTCTGACTTGTACTTGTTGAGACAGTTCTGACTTGTAACTTGTTGAGACAGTTCTGACTTGTAACTTGTTGAGACAGTTCTGACTTGTAACTTGTTGAGACAGTTCTGACTTGTAACTTGTTGAGACAGTTCTGACTTGTAACTTGTTGAGACAGTTCTGACTTGTAACTTGTTGAGACAGTTCTGACTTGTAACTTGTTGAGACAGTTCTGACTTGTAACTTGTTGAGACAGTTCTGACTTGTTACTTGTTGAGACAGTTCTGACTTGTAACTTGTTGAGACAGTTCTGACTTGTTACTTGTTGAGACAGTTCTGACTTGTTACTTGTTGAGACAGTTCTGACTTGTAACTTGTTGAGACAGTTTGTTTTCACTTGTAACTTGTTGAGACTGTTCTGACTTGTTACTTGTTGAGACAGTTCTGACTTGTTACATGTTGAGACAGTTCTGACTTGTAACTTGTTGAGACAGTTCTGACTTGTAACTTGTTGAGACAGTTCTGACTTGTAACTTGTTGAGACAGTTCTGACTTGTAACTTGTTGAGACAGTTCTGACTTGTTACTTGTTGAGACAGTTCTGACTTGTAACTTGTTGAGACAGTTTGCTCTCACTTGTACCTTGTTGAGACAGTTTGTTGTCACTTGTACCTTGTTGAGACAGTTTGTTCTCACTTGTACCTTGTTGAGACAGTTTGTTCTGACTTGTACCTTGTTGAGACAGTTTGTTCTGACTTGTAACTACAACTATTTCAGTAAACATAAATACAAGACTATTATAAACCATAAGAGTAATTTATTAAGGTAAAGAAAATCAGTTATTTCTAACTGGGATTGTAGTTCTTGTTCTCAGCCATACTGAGACATCAATGTTGAACACGTAAATAATAACAGTGTTAACTAAGGACAATACATCATTTCTAATATTATGCTCTGTCGTAATGACCCTGATAATTACTGTCGTAATGACCCTGATAATTACTGTCGTAATGACCCTGATAATTACTGTCGTAATGACCCTGATAATTACTGTCGTAATGACCCTGATAATTACTGTCGTAATGACCCTGATAATTACTGTCGTAATGACCCTGATAATTACTGTCGTAATGACCCTGATAATTACTGTCGTAATGACCTGATAATTACTGTCGTAATGACCTGATAATTACTGTCGATGAATGACCTGATAATTACTGTCGTAATGACCCTGATAATTACTGTCGTAATGACCTGATATTACTGTCGTAATGACCTGATAATTACTGTCGTATATACCTGATAATTACTGTCGTAATGACCCTGATAATTACTGTCGTAATGACCTGATATTCATTGATAAATTGACTGATATTACTGTCGTAATGACCCTGATAATACTGTCGTAATGACCTGATAATTACTGTCGTAATGACCTGATAATTACTGTCGTAATGACCCTGATAATTACTGTCATGTATGCACCTGATAATTACTGTCGTAATGACCCTGATAATTACTGTCGTAATGACCCTGATAATTATGTCGTAATGACTTCCTGATAATTACTGTCGTAATGACCGATAATCTCGAGACCCTGATAATTACTGTCGTAATGACCCTGATAATTACTGTCGTAATGACCCTGATAATTACTGTCGTAATGACCCTGATAATTACTGTCGTAATGACCCTGATAATTACTGTCG
This sequence comes from Cherax destructor, assembly GCA_009830355.1. Lineage (NCBI taxonomy): Eukaryota > Metazoa > Arthropoda > Malacostraca > Decapoda > Parastacidae > Cherax > Cherax destructor. Next base: position 24,832 of record WNWK01026295.1, read on the forward strand.
TAATGACCCTGATAATTACTGTCGTAATGACCTGATAATTACTGTCGTAATGACCCTGATAATTACTGTCGTAATGACCCTGATAATTACTGTCGTAATGACCTGATAATTACTGTCGTAATGACCCTGATAATTACTGTCGTAATGACCTGATAATTACTGTCGTAATGACCTGATAATTACTGTCGTAATGACCTGATAATTACTGTCGTAATGACCTGATAATTACTGTCGTAATGACCTGATAATTACTGTCGTAATGACCCTGATAATTACTGTCGTAATGACCCTGATAATTACTGTCGTAATGACCCTGATAATTACTGTCTGTAATGACCCTGATAATTACTGTCGTAATGACCCTGATAATTACTGTCAATGACCTGATAATTACTGTCGTAATGACCCTGATAATATGTCGTAATGACCTGATAATTACGTCGTAATGACCCTGATAATTACGTCGTAATGACCCTGATAATTACTGTCGTAATGACCCTGATAATTACTGTCGTAATGACCCTGATAATTACTGTCGTAATGACCCTGATAATTACTGTCGTAATGACCCTGATAATTACTGTCTAATGACCTGATATTACTGTCATAATTACTGTCTGTAATATGTATACTGATAATTACTGTCGTAATGACCCTGATAATTACTGTCGTAATGACCCTGATAATTACTGTCGTAATGACCTGATAATTACTGTCGTAATGACCTGATAATTACTGTCGTAATGACCCTGATAATTACTGTCGTAATGACCCTGATAATTACTGTTCGTAATGTCTTACCTGATAATTACTGTCGTAATGACCCTGATAATTACTGTCGTAATGACCCTGATAATTACTGTCGTAATACCCTGATAATTACTGTCGTAATACTGATAATTACGTCGTAATGACCCTGATAATTACTGTCGTAATGACCTGATAATTACTGTCGTAATGACCCTGATAATTACTGTCGTAATGACCCTGATAATTACTGTCGTAATGACCCTGATAATTACTGTCGTAATACCCTGATAATTACTGTCGTAATGACCCTGATAATTACTGTCGTAATGACCCTGATAATTACTGTCGTAATTACCCTGATAATTACTGTCGTAATGACCCGGATAATTACTGTCTTAATGACCCTGATAATTACTGTCGTAATGACCCTGATAATTACTGTCGTAATGACGTTGATAATTACTCATAATGAAACTCGTTTGCTAAAATAAATTTCCATTTTTTTTATTAACACATCGGCCACCCACCAAGGCAGGGTGGCCCAACAAAGAAAAACTTTCATCATCATTCACTCCATCACTGTCTAGCCAGAGACGTGCTTACACTACAGCTACAAAACTGCAACATTGACACCTCTCCTTCAGAGTGCCGGCACTGTACTTCTCATCTCCAGGACTCAAGTCCGGCCTGGCGGTTTCCCTGAAACCCTTCATAAATGTTACCTTGCTTACACTCCAATAGCACGTCAAGTCCTAAAAACCATTTGTCTCCATTCCCTCCTATCTAACACCATCATGCACGCTTGCTGGAAGTCCAAGCCCCTCACACAAAAAAAACTCCTTTACCCCCTTTCTCCAACCTTTTCTAGGCCGACCCTTACCCCGTCTTCCCTCCACTACAGATTTGTACCCTCTAGAAGTCATTTTATTTTGTTTCTTCTTCTCTATATGTCCAAACCACCGCAACAACCCCTCCTCAGCTCTCTGGATAATAGTTTTCGTAATCCCACACCTCCTCCTAATCTCCAAACTACGGATTCTCTGCATTATATTCATACCACACATTGACCTCAGACATGACATCTCCACTGCCTCCAGCCTTCTCCTTGTTGCAACATTCACAACCCATGTCTCACACCCATACAAGAGTGTTGGTATAACTATACTCTCATACATTCCCCTCTTTGCTTTCATGGATAAAGTTCTCTGTCTCCACAAGCTCCTCAGTGCACCACTCACCTTTTTCCTCTCTCGTTAATTCTATGATTCACCTTATCCTTCATATACCCATCTGCTGACACGTCCACTCCCAAATATCTGAACACATTCACCTCCTCCATACTCTCTCCCTCCAATCTGATATCCAATCTTCCGATATTTAATTTTGTTGTTATCCTCATCACCTTACTCTTTCCTATATTCACTTTTAATTTCCTTCTTGGTGATGGCTAACTCCAGGTAGTCATGTCTCAGCCGGGGAGTGATGGACCTGCCTCGCTACAGTGTTACTTATGTTCTTATGTTCTTGTACCCTACCAAACTCATCCACCAACCTCTGCAACTTCTCTTCAGAATCCCCAAAAGCACAGTGTCATCAGCAAAGAGCAGTTAGTTTAGTTTGATATCTTTATTATGCACCCCATACCCATCCTGTGGGCGGTAGTCAAAAGATTACAGAGGTACATAATGGGTCCAGGGACTGGACCCCAAAGTTATGATAGCTGAGCAAGTTACAAAGGTAATGAACTAACAAGCTACAAAGGTAATGAACTCACAAGTTACAAAGGTAATGAAACATGTAAGTAAATTTACTTACTTACAATACTTACAATCATGAACAAATTATAACGCAATGAACACTTCACTAGTCTACACCCAGTCACAACTGTAATGAGTTCTTGGTGCAAATTTTATTGTTGGGTCACACATACACACTTACATATACACATACACACACACATACACACACATATATACAT
>WNWK01026296.1:0-27555 GCA_009830355.1 Cherax destructor
TGACTGAAGAAACTGTGCTTGTGGGGGGGAGAACTAACACGATGACTGAAGAAACTGTGCTTGTGGGAGGGAGAACTAACACGATGTGAAGAAACTGTGCTTGTGGGAGGGAGAACTAACACGATGACTGAAGAAACTGTGCTTGTGGGAGGGAGAACTAACACGATGACTGAAGAAACTGTGGTTGTGGGAGGGAGAACTAACACGATGACTGAAGAAACTGTGCTTGTGGGGGGGAGAACTAACACGATGACTGAAGAAACTGTGGTTGAGAGCAAGCACGACCAATACGACCGAGGAAACATCTGAGAGGTGATTCGAAGCTACAGTACATACAAAGAGACAAAATGTTTTATGACAGACAAATGATCCACAAATTTAACTGTATTTTTGTATCTTGATAGCGCAAGGCTCTAGGAGACAAAATCTTCTGTTCCCTTATAATGGTTCTTAGATACAGTGGAACAAAACGTTGGCAATTAAACGCGCATGTTTTGGAAGAAACTAACTATACTCAGGACAAAAGGAAGAAAGGAAAAGAGGGAGCAACACCTCACAGTAATAATAATTATAATATTAATGACAAACTTGCAGACCCTTCAAAAAAAAACTGTCGTCTGTGATTCTGCTGTGCTTGAGAATAAGAAACACTACGAGACAGATGTCAGTAAGCTACTGGAAGTGATAACAGGCATCACTGAAGCAACATACAAGAGTGAAAACGCACCTGTACTCGTCCACTAAACTGCATATGTCCTGAAGTAGAAGAGAAACAGGAGGTTGTATCTGGTGTTCAGGAGATTTTCTAGATTGAAGCCAGAGCTTCATTTATTTTGTTCTGTTGTCTGTGACACTCGGGGGTTTATCTTTAGCTGTATATTATAAATTTTGCTAAGCAGTTGAGTTAGAGATATTAATTCATAATAACTTAGCGTCAATTTCTCCCCATTACCTACAATAAGATATCGGGTTATTAAAGTGAACGTTTTTTATTATTATTATTATTATTATTATTATTATTATTATTATTATTAATCAATGTCGTGTATGGTTTTGTTGGTCATTGGCATAATTATAACAATAATGAAATTATTGTTCCTGATGTCCCCATCCTTCTCAGAGTTATGTTTTCGTTACTAACATTCTTAATAATGTATTATTTTCGAAACTTTATTATAAATCAAATTTTCCATTTTCTCTGAATAGAGGTTTAAAAGTATCAGAAATATTCACTTATTATTGAAAAAAATAAGCTGCAGCATAACGCCGGCTCCATTTTTTCTTTGAAAAAAAAATGAGATAAGGAAGAGCAGCAGATTTTCTTTGGACTGCTACAGTATTATTACTCTTAACTGAAGTTAGTGACTATGAAAGTCAGAATATTCTTTACAGCAATGTTGCAGCCTCTTTCTCCTCCCAAATTACGACCATTAGGTAAATGAGGCGAGAAGCGCGTACCGTTGGTGCCGCCAGTGCCAACGGTCGCCATCCAACAGTGGCAATGTTGCCACCGTGTTCAAGTAATCCTCAGGGAGACATTGTGGAGGCGGTGCTGATGTTCTCCTATCTGAGCCTTCGCTCCAATTTTCTCCTGAATTTGCTCAAGCAATGTATACATTGCTTGTCTCTGTCTCTGCTGGCAGTCTATGAAGAGCGATCCATTTGTCCTGGAATGTTTACCCAGGATCTTAAGAGTTACGTACTCGAAAAAAGGTTTATAACTTAAGTTGCTCCTTTTACCAACTTTAATAATGAAACTAATTTAATTATGACGAAACATAATCAGTCATATTGATATGTTCCCTCACACATCACTACTAACCCTCACTTGACCTACTAACACCTTCCCCACACCACCACTGACACCTCTCACACCACTAAGGCCCTCCTCACCACCATTAATACCTTGACACACCGTCAACACCTTCAAACTAACACCTTGACACATACCAATATATTCCTCACATCCACTCTATTACATACATGTCAAATCCCAGAGTATCTCGTCATTATATCTCAATTGTAACCAGGATACCTGATATGTACCTTCTTTCAGTGTATTAATATATATTATTTAGAACTCTGGTACGTGGAGTGTTGCTGCCTGACCGTGACTGTGACGTTTATGGGTAGTTTGCATACTTCCAATTCTATTTTTTTAAATAATTTTTGCTTTAAATTCTAAAATAAATAATAAAACGTTTATTATATTCATAAAAAATATGTTGAAAACAGCCAAGTAAATGTTGAAAACAGCCAAGTAAATGTTGAAAACAGTCAGTTCTGAAGTTATGATAAATTTTAGTTGTCTCTGGCTTGTCGCTCCGCTAGGCACGGCGACTTGTACATCCTAGTTTAGATAGTCAGTATATTTTATGAAGTGTTGAGACGCGATCTGAGAAAGGATTTTGTGCCATTGTTTTCAAGGAATGAATCACGGGGTTTTTCGCCAGAATACTCGGTCGTCCTACAACTTTTACAGACAAGTTTGATATTCAAACTTAAAAATAAATAATAACCATCTGTTATGAATTTTTGCTTGCAAATCAAGAGTAGAATTAATTGTTTATTGCAGCACCGTAGCCTTTAGCATTTGTTTAAAAAAAATTCTAGGTAAACTTTATTCTTAGATTTTCATATTCTTAATTAAATTAGTATCTGACTTTACCACTAGGCCTAAGGCGAAGTAGATAGTCATGACACCTTCATACACCCCATCTAAGTTGTGAGAGCAGTTTTTATTGCTTTGATGTCGCTAATGTTAAAATTTGGTCACAACTGACAATTAAACAGCTGGGGACTAAGACACATGGCACTCGGATTTTACCCAGATATTACAACGTGAAATAAAAATAACGCGCAGAGGAACCGGGGATGCCGCAGCGCACTGACACAGTGCAGTCTGTCTTCCTCCCAACATTTGGAATATAGTTCAGGTAAGGTCCGCGGTAAACTTTATTATTGTTCGCTAGAATGACATTGAGGCTGCGACGTTAAAAGGGTTTAACTGTGTCTCGGCCGAGTGAGACTGCTTCGGTCCAGGAAAGATGCCTCGGTCGAGTAATGCAGCAGGCCTACTGACCCGTGCAAGGCAGGTCCATCACTCACCGGCTTAGATTTGACCACCTGGGGCTAACCTTCTCAGGTAAACTCCAGGGAGTCAGGTAACTTCCACTTAAGGAATTAGTACGGAATCTGACCTAGTAGCACAAGCTAGTCAGGTCCCAAATCACACCCACCCACACCCACTCATGTATTTATCTAACCTATTTTTAAACTACACAATGTCCCAGCCCTATGACGGTACTCGGAAGTTTGTTCCACTCATCCACAACTCTATTACCAAACCAGTGCTTTCCTATATCCTTCCTGAATCTGAACTTTTCCAACTTGAACCATTGCTGCGAGTCCTGTCTTGGCTGGATATTTTCAACACGCTATTTACATCCCTTTATTTATTCCTGTTTTCCATTTATACACCTCAATCATATCCCCCTAATTCTACGCCTTTCAAGAGAGTGCAGATTCAGGGCCCTCAGTCTGTCCTCATAGGGAAGATTTCTGATACATGGGATCAACTTTGTCATCCTCCTCTGTACGTTTTCCAGTGCTTTTTTATCCATTCTGTAATACTGTGACCAGAACTATGCAGCATAATCCAAGTGAGGCCTAACCAAAGATATATAGAGTTGAAGAATAACCTGAGTAATGCTGTCTCGGTCGAGTAATGCTTTCTCGGTCGAGTGAAGAACAAGCAGCTTGAACACAGCCACATTAATGAAGATCCAGGTTTCTGTTTTGTTGTAAACGTTCTCTGGAGATCTCCGCATTTTACTCATATTCTCTTCGCATAAACTAATATTTTTATTCTCTCAAACTTCTACACCCCCAGAATATAAGTGATACTGTACCAGGCGTTGTGCAACATTTTACTGTCTTAAGAAAGCATCTGCTTTTAAAGTTTTTTTACTTATAGTTCGATTCTCAAAGTAATTCCCTGTCGTCCTTATCTCATTCTCTCAGCGTTTCAGAGTAGTTCCTTATTCCAGGCTCTTGTCTCAGCTTCTCTGAGTAGTTATTTTACCTAAATCTTTGTCTCAGCCTCTGAGCAGTTCTGTCGTCCAGCACTTTCTCTGTCATGGCTAGTAAAATTAACGGCTTAAACTCATTGTTTCCCCTTCATAAAACATCTCCTTCATACAGACTACACAGTGTCTACCTCATTATCAGCGGATGGAGGACCAAACCTCCACCACTCCAGGTACTGAATGATCCACACGGGTTTAGAGCATCACATAAATGAAATAATCTTCCATGATACATTTGCTGTCCTCCAAATTTCAGAAGTCGTATTTAATTCAAACCAAAAGTTCCATATCAGCGAAACTTTAATAAATTTATGGAATAAAGTTTGGGTTACGTTTTTCTTTTACTTTAAGACGTCGAAGAGGGATCTAGTTATAACAACTTAGTAGAGGAGATTTTTATGTGACGTATGCAAAGCAAGACACAGGAGAGGGAGCGTTTATTTTCTATATAGATGTATGACAACGTCAAGATTTGTGGGTAAAACAAAAAAAAAAAAATCTTTTTTTTTTCAACAATGCATGTGAAGAATTTGTCACTTCTCATAAGAGATATAAATAAGAAAAAATAAGAAAGTTTATATGCATTTGAATTTTTTTTTTAAATTAATATATTTTTGCACAAGAAAAAAAAGTAAAATGTTTAACTGAATAAAACAAACGTTGTATTAATGTTAGTAGAATTACCGACAATATGTTGGGTAAAAGGACACAAGTGCAACTAATGTGGCATTTTACCAACAAAAAAACGTTATATTGTACATCAAGCTTGAGAATGGTTTCTGGTGCGAGGTCGGGGGCACCAGATGAATACCAGAGCCTGATACATGGAATACTTTATACCAGCAGGAACCGGGAAAGGGGGCAGGGAAATACACACGTAGTCACTAACACAGTATAACTCGCCAGGTAGAATTACTTGAATAGAAAAACACCGGCGGTGCCTCCAGTGCTGGTGTATCCCTCTCCACATCGCCGGTGCTTCCCGGCAAGAGACCAATATGGTATTCCACTGACAGATGACCAATGGTGTTGCAACCTGATAAGAGACCGGTGGTTGCGTTCCTACTGACAGGAGACCAGTGGTATCCTTTACAGGAGACCGGTGGTATTCCCTTGACAGGAGACCAGTGGTATCCCCCTTGACAGGAGACCAGCGGTATCCTGACAGGATACCAGTGGTATTCCCCCTTTACAGGAGACCGGTGGTATTCCCCCTTTACAGGAGACCAGTGGTATCCCCCTTGACAGGAGACCAGCGGTATCCCCGACAGGATACCAGTGGTATTCCCTTGACAGGAGACCAGTGGTATCCCCCTTGACAGGAGACCAGCGGTATCCCCCTTTACCGGAGACCTGTGGTATTCCCTTGACAGGAGACCAGTGGATTCCCCTTGCCAGGAGACCAGTGGTATTCCCCTTGCCAGGAGACCAGTGGTATTCCCCCAGGAGACCAGTGGTATTCCCTTGCCAGAGACCAGTGGTATTCCCCTTGCCAGGAGACCAGTGGTATTCCCCCTTTCCAGGAGACCAGTGGTATTCCCCTTGACAGGAGACCAGTGGTATTCCCTTGACAGGAGACCAGTGGTATTCCCCTTGACAGGAGACCAGTAGTATTCCCTTGACAGGAGACCAGTGGTATTCCCTTGACAGGAGACCAGTGGTATTCCCCTTGACAGGAGACCAGTGGTATTCCCTTGACAGGACACCAGTGGTATTTCCCTTGACGGGCACCAGTGGTTTTCCCCCTTGACAGGAGACCAGTGGTATTCCCCTGACAGGAGACCAGTGGTGGTGATCCACGTACAGAGGTCATAAGAAAACCAAGGTAAATAAAGATGAAATATTCTAGTACATATTTGTTTCCGAAAAATTTTGGGACACCATGAATGTTAACGGAACAAATATGCTCACTGAGCCATAATAATTTCTGCTAGTGTTTATCCTTCATCTTCCTTCGCATTCATCGCCAACATTCTTTGAAAAATTTTTAAACTAAACTCTATTATAGGTAAAAAAGGAAACTAGTATTCCCGGGGAGCCCCATCAGTGATCAACCCTGTAGATGCAACAAATTTACACTCACACATAAATAGATAATTATACAGAACCACATGCTTAAATGGTAATTTAAACACACACACACACACATAGCATAGTCTAGAAACTACAAATCGACCACTGTAACCACATATAGGAAAGTTAATCCGTAAACATGAGACACTACTGATATCAGTCATTAGTGCACGTCACAATTCTCTTCACTATGTCCACTAATTTCAGGAACTCTGAGTCAGAAATATTTGACACTCGATGTACCAACGACGACCTATTAAGCCATGATCCCATCCTACAATGCGTTATCACTGGTATATTCAAGCGACACTCATGGAGCCATATGTCACGCCCCACGTCATCATCTGATAGACATTCAATATGACGTTTGTAGTGATGTAATTGTATTTAAAGTGGCATGATTGTAGCGAGCAGTGGTGTGAATATAATAAGTAATGGGGTAATTTTACTAAGAAATTGTGTGACTGAATTATGAAATGATGTGATTGTAGTAGGAATTTTGATGATTTAAATGAGCAGAGGTATGACTGCACAAAGCGGTGGTGTGAGACGGCATTATTGACTATGGATCAAGTAGATTAACCAATAAGTAAAACCTTAACTTTCCTTCCTTTTTATTAACTGACTTCTAAAACATTTTTTTTATATTTTTATATATTTAGAGGTAATTCTTAGGACATTATCAGTAGATAAATATTCTCTGCCTAACTAAAGTGACGTCCACATAGTAACTGCCAACTATGTTACATAGCCCTCGTGCCACTACACCATGAACTTGGAAAAAATCGGCTCCAGTGAACCAACTTTATTCAGTCTTAGCTCTGGTAATATCACTATAACTCACAATCCACGTTCTGCCCTATATCCCACCGCACTTGGGTAAAAACTGGTCATTAATTTTACACAGCACAGATGGAACCTATGTGTTTCACAGATACAGATTTCTTTCCCTAGTCGATGGTATAGTATTTAGTCTGCTCCTGAAACTCCCAGGACACGAGCTCTAATCTCAGGTAGTATGAAACATTTTGTTGCCCGTATTTTAGTAAAAGCATTTTCGCTAAGGATGATACTAATAACACTAAAAGTAACAAAACTAGTAACAGAACAAGTAACAACAGTAATAACAGTAATAATTTCAACCTACCTACTAGTTTTAGTCTAACATTTGCAGCAACACAGTGAGACCAATTTCAACATTAATGGTGCCATTATTAGTCAGTTACTGTTAATCTGTCTCTAGTTACCTAATATGTATCTTTATTCCTCATCTCCTGCATGTACTTCTTGCATTTATTTATTTTATAAATTTCTTTCATTGTGATACAAATCTCATAACTATGACAGAGATATTATAACTTTGTTGGCAATGACCATGCCATGACAACTTTGCTGGTGATAACCAGACTATGGCAACTTTGCTGGTGATAACCAGGACATGGCAACTTTGCTGGTGATAACAAGACTATGGCAACTTTGCTGGTGATAACCAGGACATGGCAACTTTGTTGGTGATAATCAGGACATGGCAGCTTTGTTGGTGATAATCAGGACATGGAACTTTGCTGGTGATAACCAGGACATGGCAACTTTGCTGGTGATAACCAGGACATGGCAACTTTGCTGGTGATAGCAGGACATGGCAACTTTGCTGGTGATAACCAGGACTGACAACTTTGCTGGTGATAACCAGGACATGACAACTTTGCTGGTGATAACCAGGCCATGGCAACTTTGCTGGTGATAACCAAGCCATGGCCACTTTGCTGGTGATAACCAGGCCATGGCAACTTTGCTGGTGATAACCAGGACATGGCAACTTTGCTGGTGATAACAAGGACATGAGCAACTTTGCTGGTGATAACCAGGACATGGCAACTTTGCTGGTGATAACCAGGACATGGCAACTTTGCTGGTGATAACAGGCCATGACAACTTTGCTGGTGATAACCAGGCCATGACAACTTTGCTGGTGCTAACCAGGCCATGGCAACCTTGCTGGTGATAACCAGGCCATGGCAACTTTGCTGGTGATAACCAGGACATGACAACTTTGCTGGTGGGAACCAAAGGGCATGGCAACTTTGCTGGTGATAACCAGGCCATGACAACTTTGCTGGTGATAACCAGGCCCGCCAACTTTGCTGGTGATAACCAGGACATGACAACTTTTCTGGTGATAACCCGGACATACAACTTTTCTGGTGATAACCAGGCCATTAAAATTTTCTGGTGATAACCAGGTACCCAAATTTGTGGTAAAAAACCCGGGCCGAACTTGCTGGTGATAAACCCGGCCTGGCCAAAGCGGGGGTAAATTGGACATGACAACCGCTGGTGTTTCCCAGGCCACGACAACGCGGGGAGCCAGGTTGGAACTTTGCTGGTGATAACCAGGCCATGACAACGTGGGTAACCAGGCCGCGACAACCCTTTAACCAGGCCGCGGGAACCTTTCTGGTGATAACCAAACCCGGGAACTTTTCTGGTGATAACCCGGACATAAACTTGTGGGGGGAACCAGGACATGGGAACTTTGGTGATTAAAAGGGCCCTGACAACTTTGCTGGTATTCCCGGCCATACAACTTTTAGGTGATAACCAGGACATGACAACTTTTCTGGTGATAACCAGGACATAGCAACTTTCTGGGATAACCAGGCCCCTGACCTTTGCTGGTGATAGCCAGGCCATGACAACTTTTCTGGTGATAACCAGGAAAAAAGGGAACTTTGCTGGTGATAACCCGGCAATGGCCCCAAATTTTCTGGGGATTTAGGACATGACAACTTTGCTGGTGATAACCAGGCCATGACAACTTGCTGGTGATAACCAAAGGGGCCCGGGAACTTTGCTGGTGATAACCAGGCTATGACAACTTTGCTGGTGATAACCGGGCCATGGCAACTTTTCTGGTGATAACCAGGACCACCCAAATTTGTAGTGATAACTGGGACATGTCAACTTTTGGTGATAACTGGGGTATGGGAACTTTTCTGGTGATAACCAGGCTTGGCAACTTTGCTGGGGGATAACCAGGCCATGACAACTTTGCTGGTGATTAAAAGGGCCCTGGCAACTTTTTTGGTATAACCAGGCTATGGCAACTTTTCTAGGTAACCAGGCCATGGCAACTTTTCTAGTGATAACCAGGCCTAAGGCCCCCAAAAACCGGTGATAACCCGGGGGATGGCAACTTTGTGGTGATAACCAGGACGTGACAACTTTTTCTGGTGATAACCAGGACATGACAACGCCCCGGTGATAACCGGGGCAGAAAACTTTGCTGGGAAAAAACCAGGACATGGCAACTTTTTCTGGTATTTAAACCCGGCCATGGCAACTTTTCTGGAACAACCAGGACATAACCTCGCTAGTGATGACTACAACAGTCTCGTGGTGATGACCAGGGCCCGAGTCCCCTTTACCCCCTCTCCCCATCCCCCTCGACTCCCTATACAGTCATCATCTCTTCCCCCCATATCCCTTTCTTTTTGTCTCAATAAAAGTTACTTCATCCCTCCATCTCCACGAACACGCTCCCAAATTCATCTGCAGGGACTTTAAAAATCCCCTCATTTCCCCCTCTTCCCTTTGTTTTTTTCTAACCCCCACTGAATTTCTTCTTCAATTTTGTACAGTTTACACACCTCAAACACACACACACAAAAAAAAAAAAATGTTCAGAGGGGGACCAGAAAAAAAGGGCCCGTTGGAAGTTGAAGACCCCTATGAGTCAAAGGGATGTTAGGAAGTATTTCTTCAGTCATAGAGTTGTCAGGAAAAGGAATAGCCTAGAAAGTGACGTAGTGGAGGCAGGAACCATGCATAGTTTTAAGACAGGGGTTTTATAAAGCTCAGAGCAGGGGAGAGATGACCTAGTAGCAATCAGTGAAGAGGCGGCCAGGAGCTATGAATCGCCCCTGCCCAAAAAAATATAGTACAAATAGGTGGTACACGTAACATGATGACCTCCCCGGGAAAAACAAATGCCTTTACAAAATTCCCTCAAACCAAAAAAAAACAAGAGCCCCATATAACAAAAAAAAATGAAAACCCATAAAGTAATTTCTTAAAGAAAAAAAAAATATTTAGTAAAAAATGGGGATCAAAAAAGTGCCACCCCCAAAAAAAATGACCTCCCGGGGGCCCCTCACAAAGTGATTTTCAAGTATCTAGTACCCTCGATGTTAATGGTGTTGGCCTATCGACTACACGAGGGGCATTAAGGGAACATATGACCTGTTTATCAAATCTGTCTGAATAATTTTAAACCTTTTAAAAGGGGTTAAAATAAAATAAATTTAAATTGTACCCTCCCAAATGTTGTATTTTGGGGTTCTAATTTTTTTGACAAAAATACTTTTTAGATAATTTTTTTTGGGAAAACTTAGTAATCTTACGGGAAAAATTGGCTTAAATTTTGATCTATATTTTTTTTTTTTATTTTTTTAAAAAACAACAACATATACATAGAAATGGTATACAAATATGAAACGTTCTTTTTTAAGACATACAACTTCGTGCAATGATGAAATACACAATGAACAACAAAAACTTGTAATACTGTATAAAATATTTACGACTTTTTTCAAATTTTTATGCATCCCACCTCACAAAGTTTTACAAAACATGGTGGCTGCTATGTTAATTCCCCCCTAATTGCATTTCAGTTGTCTTAAATTTTTTCCCATATTATGCTGATACAAATAACAAGCTCAAATAAACTTTTTTTTCTATAAATCGTGTTTCTTGTGACATAAAATTCTTGGTACATCAATAAAAAATGCCACACCAATAGATCCCAAAAACCGCAACACTAGAAAATGACATCCAATTATTCCCGTACCCTTATGACTTTATTAACATGACTCATAAAACAAAACATAAAAATGTAAAATACATAAACAAAAACCCCGCACAAGGGGCATCTTTGTCACATGCAAATATTTTCCCCAAACACATAAAACTAAACGGGCCCCAAAACCCCTGTACCATTTCAAAACAGGTTAGTCTAATTTTTTGTATTCCCCTACTCATCATCCAAAAAGGGGCCCCCCATACTCAACTCCAGCCCATGCCTCCGCCCAAAGAAAAACCGTCAGGTAAACCCACTCAATCCTTCAAAAGTTCCCCCTATAATAAAAACCTCCCCCCATAAAAACCCCCCCCCACCTGCGTCATTAGTCACCCCCAACCCCCTCCACCCCCAAAAAACCCCCTTATCCCCCCAAAAAGCTAAAATTTTGATTTTCCCCTCTCCCACTATGACCCAACAGACACCCTCCCCACCTAGAACTACCCCCAAATCACATCCAAAACCCCCGCTCACTCATAAACCCTTTAACCAGGATGAGCTTACCCTCCTACCACTAAACCCCCTTATTCTACAATACATCCCGCAAAACCATGTTCCAAACTCATCAGAAATGCAGACCCCCTTTTCCCCCAAACACCACCGTTTCCCTGCTTTTACCCCTACATTTGCCCCATAGCTCTAACCCTTTTCCCCCCACCCTTGCCCCCTCAGTCTCAGGAGCAAAAAAATCCACCATTAAATACCAAAAACCCCTCGTTCTCTATCACCCCCCCCTCGTATATCCATACTCTACCCCTCAGTACTGAAATACCCCCCCCCCCTATTTTCCTCAAACCCTGCCTACCCATTCCTCCACCCCCCCCCATTTCCCCAAAAAATTTTGCATGCCCCACTGTTTCTTAACCCCAAATTTTTTACAGCACCCATCTAACAATCCCCACCCAATAACAACCTTATCTCCCCCAATGTAAAAACCTATCTTTAAATTTCCCCTATCCCCAGCCTAATCCTCATACCTTTAAACCCCCTCCAGATCAACCCCCAATCATCAAGGGTATTCACCCCCCCTCAATCCCATCCTTCCCCACCCCCGGCCTCCAAAACACAGCCTTCACTTCTTTCACCCTCCCAATCCCAAATTTTAAATATATAAAAACCCCCCAACGAACCCCCCACCATCTGTGCCCCCCCCGCCCACAGTAGCCCCCTCAGTGCCTCCCAGCCGCACCACCCCTTTCCAAACAAAAAATCAACCTCCTTTCCCCCCAAATAACCCCCAAACCCCCCTAACTCCACTCTCTTCCTAACCACCTCCTTCCTCAACCAGTTTTTACCGAAAGCCCAAATGTCAAAACCCTCACCCCCAACCCCCCTCACATCCTCCTGCATCAGAGGGTAAACCACCCAGCCCCATCACGAGATCACCCGTTCCCCCTTCACCCTCTGATGAAAGGAAAGATCCCCGCCCCCCAACTCCCCAAACCTATCTGGCTGTTGCACCCCCCTCCCAGAGTTCCCCCTCCTGGCCTCCATACTGTCCCCCTTAAAATATCCAAAATTTTCAGACTATCACAATAATCCACCCAATCTCTCAAAATCTACCCCCAAAGCCCCTACCTCAACAAACGCGTTTTCCCCTTTAATTCTCTCCCTGGCTGCAAAAACACCCTTAGAGCCCCTCAATAATTTTTAATCCCTCTTCCATTCTCCCGCACCGTGGTATCGTCCACGTCCCACTATATCTTTTCCTCCCCCCTACCTGTACCCCACCCCCCCCCATTTTCAATCACCCTAAAAAAGGGATCTTGCATCCCCAAAAACAATATCTGGGATAATGGACATCCCTGTAAACCCTATCCTTGTCCCTTCCCAGTTTCCCATTCCCTGCCCCCCGTCCCCCAAATACACCTCTCTACCCACCTAACTACCTCCTCCCAAAACCCCTGTTTTCTCATGATCGCAACGCATCTTTCTCCCCAATATCATATCCCCCCTTCCAGCCCCGCTAATACTCCCCCCCCAGCCCCTCTAAAAATCCCTTGATGCGTTCATGTCCCTCAATCATACACCTACCTGGTATCCCCGTTGCCCTTTCCCCACACCTTCAAAAACTCTCTTAATCTGTTAAAAACCTTTGCAAAGATTTTATAATCTATTCATCATTACCAGAGGTCTATAATTCTGCACCATGTTCCCTGATTCTCTTCTTAATACTACCCCCCCCATGTTCCCCCCCCTTTTTCTACCTCTCTTCATACAATTCATCAAGGCCACCCTCATTCCCTTTAAACCCTCCCCTGTACCCCATAAAAAATTTATTCCCTACCCTCCCTACCCCGGGGCCCTTTCCCCCACTCATTCCATTCACCCCCCATCCTCCCCTTTTTTTTCCCTCCAGACACAACCTGTCCTTGTCCCCCCAAAAAACCCCACCACACCCTCCTCTCAATCCCCTTCCTCCCGCCCCACCCTTGCTCCCAAAAAACGCCTCAAACCACTTATCCTGTAAACTCCCCTCGCCTCAGTCGTCCGTAAATTGACCCCCATTGAATCCTTCCAAATCCTCCTCCACTCCAGGTAGTCTATCGTCATAGCCTCTCTCCCCCCACCCCGCCCCAAAGTACGCGTGGTCTGTCCCCCCTAAAACTCATCCTACCCGCTTTCATCTGCCGCTAAAATCTCATTTTGCAAATCCCCCAGTCTTTCTTTCAAAACCCCAATCTCATCCATCCCCGCACTCCTCCACGCTCATAACAACCTTGCAAAGCCCCCCCAAGATACTTTTGTAGCCATCCTCCAGCACCCTCCTCTCTCCCCAGCTTCTGATAATATTCCAATTCCCATTTTCGCACAGCTCTCCCCCCTTCCCCAAATCATTATTATCCTCTCCCCCTTTTTTCCCCTGCCCCACCACCTCCTAAAATCATCCGCCCTACCCATGCCAGTCAAAAACTACCATTCAGCTTTAACTCTGATACCCCTAATCACCTTCCCAAATCACATCTGCCAGAACACCCCCATGGTCCAGTCACATCAAAAATCTGCCCCTCCTACAACCACCCTCCCGTCCAATTCCCCATCCAAAAGGCCGCATATCCCTTCCCCGACAAAAATATATAAAAAACCCCCTCCACTACGTCCCCAAAACCTGCACTACTCAATAAAACCCTCAACCCCCCAAATCACCCCGCTCCCCCAGGTTCCACATCCCTTTTTCTAATTACACTATTAAAATCCCCTCCCAATATTGCCACGCCCGGCAAACCTCCCAATGCCCCACCATGTAATCGTTTAAAAATCAATTTCACTCTTAAAATGCTTATAAACCCCCCCGAAACAAACCTTCACCCCCAATCCCCCCCCACCCTTACCACCCTGCCCCCCCCCTCCCTCCCCCGCTCGTGGGGGGTTGACGTGCTAATGACCACTGCCACACCCCCCTTTTTAAATTTTCCCCGAAAACCCTGCATCACCTCTATCCCTGCAAACTAATTCACGCCCCATCTATAATTTTGCTCCTGTAGGAACCCCCCTTGCACACCATACCGTCTCAAAGTTCCCTCTACCCACCGTCGTTTACCTCTGCCCTCAACCCTTAAATTTGTTAACCTGGAATATAAATGAGTGGGTTTTCCTTTCGACCTCTGCACAGACTGTGACATTATCCCTTCCACCCCCCCCTTAAATTTTGCTGCCCTAGCAACATCCTTTCCATCATCTCTTGCCCCCCCCCCTTTTCCCCCTTTACTTCCCCAAAGGCTTCTTCGTGACCCCCTGGGCCGGTGTCAAGATATCATCATGATCTTCGACCTGCCAGTCCTTCAAGGGTCCCCACCTCCCTCATTCCCCACTATCACTCTGATGCACCTCCACATTTCCACTCACGCACCAATGCTGCTCCTCAGGACCCCCTCCCCAGTCAATCCCAACTCGTCCTCCTCCACCAAATCTGCCCCATCCCCAACATGCAACACCTGTAATGGATCATCCAAAACCTGAAACACTTCCACCCGAGGCACATCCTCCTTCCTCTATCCGATCTTCCTCAACCTCCTTTTCATTCACCTCTCTTAAAGTAGGCTCTGATGGGTGGCACGGTTCTGCCCACCCCCCCTATTTCCTCCAGCTCCTGGTCCTTTGCTTGTCCCCCATCACCAGCCGTCCCCCCATCTTTCCCTTTGGGTTTTGTCGGGATCTTGGCAGCAGTTCGTTGACCCTCTCCGCAAACAATCCGCTGCTACATGATCAAAATTCCCACATATCCTGCACGTCCTCCTTTGTCCGTAAATCACTACCTTTTAGAAACTCAGCCATAATGATATAAGATGGAATGGGGCCCCCTTAAAGACATCTTTAAAGGGGAAAGATCCCCAGGAAGTCCCTCCATGGGTCCCCCTCCCTTTCCTGCCGTTGCCAGATTCTGTCCCCTACTCGCTGAAGACACGTCCCCCATCCATTTGATCCCCCTCAAAAAAGGGCCCTTCTTTACCTTTACCCATGTGTAGGTGCGAGACACATCCTTTAATCCCCCTGCAACGTCGCATTGACCGTGTAGACGTTGTCCTGATGTCCTCTACCAATGTTTTTCTGCGCTGTTTCAACTTCCAAAATCTGTTCATTATTTATGCCCTCCATACAGTTCCTCCATATCAATGTTGTATATATCCGAAGAATAGTAAAGGGATTACTGTGGGCCCCCGGTTGAATTACTCCTGTAACCATGTCTATGCAGACGGTGTTGATCCGTTCCCACCCCCCCATACGTGAAAATAAAGTTGCTCCAGTCTCCACCAGGGGCCAGAGACCAGAGTAGCACACCCTTCTCTCCCAGCTGGGTGGCAATCTAGTGATTGCTAAAGATCTAGGAGTCTTGTTGGAACCAGCGATTTGTGGGAGTGAAAGTTTCTTACCGATATATCTTGTTGCTCCTTATGCATTCTTTGAGAAACTTGTCTTTATCTAAACATCGGGACCCAGGTGAGTTTCTTTTGGGTTTTTAATCTTTGGGCTAAAAACCCGCTCCTTTAGTTAAACCTCTTATCACATAATTACCCATACAATTAATTCAAATAAATAAATTACAAACGTTTATTATTTATGGTGTTTAGGGTGTGTGATTAATAAAACTGTATGTGATTTAGCATTATTCTTCATTCAATAAAGTTTGTTTTACATAAAAATACTTAGTGCATTTTTCTTATCTTAATGATCATAATACTCAAGGATATTTTGGGTTCCCGCCCCCGTTTTATGCTCTGTGGGTGCTCCCCCGTTGAGGGCCCATGGTGGTGGGCGCTAATCCCGTTGAGGGCCCCTGGTGGTGGCCGAGCACGCGGCCAGCCCTCATCATGGTCCCCCCACCGCCGCTTCCTTGTGCACTACCTCTCGAATAACGGGGGAGTTTTGCTAGTTTGGGGAAAAAGGAAACTCAGAAGGTAAAAAAAACTCATTCTCTTGTTATTCTTTTTATGGGATAAGTTTTGTTTTTTTTTCAGGAAAAAACACAAAGGAAACATTTTTTTTTTTCCATTTTTTTTGGATGTGGTTTCTTAAAGAGAGCAAGAAACAATGCAAGCTGTTTTAAAGGGGTCATTGCTTTTCTTCATAATTCTGGAACATAAGGCATGGTAAAAATTAGTTCCCAATTTCTCTTATAAATTTTACTAGACGACACGCTGGTATATTTACACGTAGAAATGGTTTTCCACAAGGAAAACCAACACTCCTTTCCTCATTTTCAATACCAATCACATGTCTTCCATATCCAACTTTTAAAAGGTCTTTTTAAAATATAAATGGAATAAAAACTTCCTTTATTCTAACCCTGCATACTTTTAAGACTTTAAACAAATTCGTGATCTATTCTACATAACTTCTTTCCTTCCTGCTTCCATCGTCTTCGCACCCCCCTCATTCTGTCTTTCGAAAAGTTTTTGATAGTAGTAACGGTACATTTTTCTCGATATTTGTAAAGACTTAATTCCTTATAAAACAAATCATACACTTGCTATTCTTCTAGACACAGGAACTATATGCTTCTCTCTAAAACCCCAAGGGACCGTCTGATGTATTTTAATTAATAACAATTACACCAACTATTCCAAGACTTTACCCTTACGTCTCCTATCAACCCCCGTCTTGTCCCTTTTTCCTCCTGATCCTCCCTCACCCAGTTCGATCAAAACCCACGGTACAGGTGGGGATTGAACTCTCGGTGAACGGAAACTCCAGACCGCCCGTTAACCGTGGTTTGTTTGCAATCGTGTCATTCATTCTTAGTCAATTTGATCATCTTAACTTTTTCACTTAAATTTTTTTTAATAAATCCTCTTCCGGTCCCATGCATAAATTTCTGCCTACATTTAATCATTGACAATTAACTTTAAGGGTATTCTCTTCATCTCTGTGATACCTCACTTTTTACCCAGCATCTCCCACTCTTGTTAAATGACAGTTCCATTCATTTCCTTCATTTATTTTTGTGTTTTTTTAAAAAACTTGGATTTTGGCAAATACCCTCTTCTTGCCATATAAGAAAAGCGAAAATTTTGTATCAATAATTTCGCAAAAAATCATTCTGAACCTAACAAAAAAAATATATTTCACTGTGTTTGTTTATTATTAAATTATTGTAAACGTATCTAAAATATTTTGTTGGGTTAGGGTAAATTAAATTGCGCTTGTTATAATAAGGTTAGGTAAGTTTTTAAAGTTTCTCTTGGTACAAAATTATATTTTTACATTAACATAAATGAAAAAAATATATCTTTAAACTAAAGAAAAATTTTAGAAAGGACTTTTTTAAATGAGTTCTTGCTAATTGACCAGTTTTTCCTAATCGGCAAGACATATATATAAAAAAAAAAAAAAATTTTTTTTTTTTTTTTTATATATATATATATATATATATATATATATATATATATATATATATATATATATATATATATATATATAGTATGTTTAACAATAGTATTAACTATAGTATGTTTAACAACGAGTATTGGTTTTTTTTTATAATGTATATATATATATACATTTATATATATATATATACATTATAATGTTTTATATATATATATATATAATTTATTTATAATGTATATATATATATATATATATATATATATATATATATATATATAGTATTTTAACAATAGTATTAACTATAGTATGTTTAACAACAGTATTGGTTTATTTAAAAATTAGTTTATAATCATATATATATATATATATATATATATATATATATATATATATATATATATATATATATATATATATATAAAAAAATTATATATATATAAATTTTCATTATAAATAAACCAATATTTTTAAACATACTATAAAATTAATTAAATGCATATACAAAAAAATATCCTGCGATTTAGGACGTTTTATTTGTGAATCCAGGCATTAAAACAAATTATGGAGCAGATTTGTCAAAAGTGATATTACGCTGAACAATATTTTACCTCAATGTAAAAAGTTTTATAAATATGGACTTTAAATTTTTATTTGTTTGTTATTTTCTACTTTGGTGTTGTGAACCAAACCCGATGGCCCTCAAATATTGGGCGGAAAACTATGGCATTCAAACCCTTTATGATTGCCCATCTCTACAATGCTTATATCTATTTTTCCCCGGATTAGTGCATTAAATTTTCTGCATATTTTGTTCTGTGCTTTACACCCCCCCAAAAAGGGTGTGGGGAAATAAAACTAAAACAGTCAAAGGGATTTGGAAAATTTTTCAGTCATGGTTTGTGGAAGTAAATTCTACAATGATGTTTTTTTTTTTTTTTTTTTTTTTTTTAAAGACAGGTATTTAAAATTTTACTCAGGCTTCGAAACTTTAAAACGCTTTTTACCAACTTACAATGAAATCAACAAAAACTCACCCAAATTCGTTACAAATAATCATCTTTTCTTTCAAGTCCCTATGAAAAATGTTAAAACTTACAAAGAAATCCCCCCCCTCAACCCCTCAAAAACTCCCTCAAAAATTTTTGTTTAAAACCCAACAAAAAACTGCCACCCCCCCCCAAAATATCCAAATTGTACAATCGAACATTTCCCAAAACCATTTTTTCTAGCATCCTTTTGAATTCTGTAAAGTTTTAAAAATTTTAAAATATCACAATAATAACTCTAAGCCGAACTTTATATGGTACCCTTTCCATATATTTAAAAAGTTCTGAAACCCAAATCGGCAAATTTTATACAGATAAATACAAACAGGACTTGCTCACCATGATACCTGGCCCCACCCCCAAATGTATATAAAATTAATTATTATATTAAAATAAAATTTATTTCCCCCATTCTAATAATTTCCCTTAAATTTTAATCTGAAGTACATTACAGACGGTTTGTCTTTTAATAAATGGCTTCCAAAAATTGCCATTTTATCCTTTTACATATAAACAACATCCCTCATATTCTGCACTTGTCTTTTTTCCCATTCTTCAATTTTCCCATAAACAAAAAAACCCCTGTAAAAACAAAATAAAAACCCTGGCCTTCATGCTCGTAAACATGAACATATCAAACCCATAAACAATACCGTTTTCCCCCCCCTTGGTTTAAAAACCCCCCGAAATTTTTGATAAAAAAAAAAAAATAATTTCAAAACCCCCTTTTCCCTTTTAATCTCCTTGTCAATCATAACTTACTTCCCCATTATTATTGTTTTGCTCCCCCTGCTTTTGACAAAAAAAATTAAAAAATAAAACAAGTAAAAAAGGACTTATATACAAAAATCAAAAAATAATTTTTTAAAAGAATGCCAAACCCTGTATTTTTAAAAGATAAAACATCAAAAAAACTGTTCACTACTTCTAATTTCCCCAACCTTCATAATAAAAAAATACAGCAAGGTTTTTAATACACAAACCCCTTTTGTTATTCGAACTTCCTAATTCTTATCGGCCCCTACATTCTGAACAAAAACCCAAAAGTTACTAATTTTTTTATCAACCACTATACAAAATTTAAAATGCAACATGGTATCAATTTTGTTGAAGCCAATCCACAAAAAAACTCCCATCTTTTTTACCCATAAAAAAAAGGGTCAAAAATATTCCCTTTAAAAAAAAGTGACTTCCTCTGTAAAATATGCATAGTCTCCAAAAACCAAAATGATTACAATCAAATATACCAAATTTGCATCTTTTCCACCTGAAAATTTTTCCCCGACCTTGTATCTGTCCAGGAGTTTTTAATGAAACCAAATAAAAATTCAAACGGGCAAACAAAAACATAAACATCAAATACAAAAAAAAAACGGGGCCCCAAAAGTTTTAACCCCTTTAATTTTCCCCTTTTAAAAATTCCCAATTCCATTACACCCCCTATGGTTTTGTCAAAAAAAAATTTGGCCCCCTTTTTTCCCCCCTTCCCCCAAAAATTTGTTCTCACCTTACTACCCCCCGGGTTTCCCCCCTTTCCCCCACCGACGTAAATCCAAAAACTGGACCTTCCCCATCCCCCAAAAATTCCTCGGTTAAACCCAACCCCTACCTTAGCGGTACTATTGCGCAAAGGCCCCAGTTCCGCCCGTATTCCCCCACCCATATATTTTCAAAAAAAACCCCCTTAAACCGAAATTTTTTTCCCCCTTTCTAAAAACCGAATTTTTGGGTGTATCCCCCCCCCCCCCCATCCTTTTCCGTGAGCCCTCCCCCATACCCCGTGTTAAAAAATACACCCCATATAACATTCTTTTCCCAAAAACCCCCAAAAACCGCTTTCCCCCCTTAACGTATTTTTAAAATTTCCCCCTCCCTATTTTTGGTTTTTTCTTCCTTTAACCCCCCCTTTTCCCCCCCTCTAACGGGTTGAATTCCCCCCCCAACTTCCCTTAACTCTTTCCAATGTAACTTTTTCTTCGGGGCCCCCATCTTTGGTATCCTACTGTACAAAAATTTCCCCCCCCCCCATTTCCCCAACGCTCTTACTTTTTACCCATTTGGCCCCTTTTTTCCGGCAAATTTCAAAATTTTACCCGCTTTCCAAAAATTCCCCAGCCCCCCCCCTTCCCCATTTTTTAACCAATCCCCCCCCCTTCCCCTCGTCCTCGACTTTTTCCAAAACCCCCCCTCTTTTGGGAAATCCCCAAACCCCCAAAATTTTTCTTAAAAACCCCCAATAACCCCTTTGAAAAAAACATCCCCCCCCCCCTCCCCCCTTTCTTCGCCCATTCATTTTGCATTTTTTGCGCCTTCCTTTCCAAAAACCCTAAAAAATTTTAACTTTCCCCTTCCAAAAATTTCAAATCCCCCTACCCGACCTACCAACCGACTTCCAAATTTTGCCCCTGTTGCCTTTAAATTTCCAAAACCCACTTACCAAAGTTTTTCCCCAACTTCCCAAAAAATTTGGCACCCTTCCCCAAAAATTTTCCCCTTTCGCCCCAAATCCCCCCCCCTTTCTGCCCTTCCACCTCTTAACCGGTTTTGGGGCAAGCTCATTTGGGCAAAACACCCCGCCCGCCCTTTCCCCCAATTTACCCCTAACTTCCCCATTTATGAATTCAAAAACTTCTTTCTCCCCCCATTCTCCTCCAAAAACCCCGTTTCTATAAACCCCTCATTTCCCTTAAGCATCTCCCCTTTTCCCTGAAGCTTTCCTTTCTTAAAAAAATAATCTTGCCCCCTTTTTTTCCCCCCCCAAAACCATTCCCTTTTTCTTTATTTCCAAATTTCTTTTTTTTATTCCCCCCAAAATTTCCCAAAAAAAATTTAAAAAATTAAGCAGGGGCCAAATTCCTAACTCCCAACCCCATCCTTGTTAAATACCCCTCCTTTTTTTGGAACCCCATCATCCCTTTTTTTTACCATTAAAAAAACCCCCAAAATTCCCCTTAACTCCCCCTTCCCATAAAAATATTAGGAATATTTTTTCACATCTCTCCTTTAATGTTTAAAATTATCTTTTTTCACCCCTTCCCCTTTTTCTTTCTTCCAATTAAATATTAATGTTACTAATTTTTTCCCCAAATTTCAAAAACTCCCATCCTCCTCAACCATTGCCTCTTTTTTTCATTTTTCCCCTTTTTAATCCTATTTCTCCTCCCCAAATGTTTATTAACTCCTTTCACTTTTTTAATTTCCTCAAAGCCCCAGTTTACCCCCAAAACCTCTTCCTTCCTCCTTTTCCCCCTTTTTCGTTCTTTTTTTTCCCCTTTAAACCCCTTTTTTCTTTTCCCCCATTTTTAATTCCTCCCTTTTCCCTCCCTAATTTCCCCCCCCAAAAAAATTTTTAACCCAACTTCCCCCTTTCCCCTTTCCCTTTTCCCCAAAATTTTTAAAGGCGGTTTCCCCACCCCCCATAACCCCCTTTAAACCCCCCCCTTTTGTTTTCCCCCCATATCCCAAAATTAACCTTTTTCCTTTCCCCTTTCCTTAATTTAAATTAATTTCAATACCCAACACCACTTCACCATACCCCAATCCAATTCAACTAACACCCTCTATGGTCCGAATACCCACACCCCCACATTGAACCCCACCTACACTTATTACCCTGGAAACATATATTCGATCCAGACGGGGCATACCCTCGTCGGAAAAAAGTGTAATCAATCAAACCTCCTCCTCCCTCGTGTGTAGTGGGGCAGGAACCATGCATGCTTTAAGATGAGGTATGATAAAGCTCATGCAGCAGGGAGAGGACCTACTAGCGGTCAGTAAAGGCGGGGCCAGGAGCTAAGTTTCGACCCCTGCAACCACAATTAGGTGAGTAAAATAGATGAAAAAGATCAAAACAACCACGGGGGAAGCTGAATACAGCCCCAGGCCCCTGTGTTGCAATCAACCATCGGAGGCTGCAATGTTGCAGAAATAAAAAGAATCTCAGCTTTCCCTATGGTTGTTTTGCATATATATAAATTATATACGTATATAATTATATTTGTCCCTACCAATTATTTAACTGTAGTATAATTCTCAAGCTCTAGATCCCCTCCTCGTATCCTTCAATCAACTGGTGTCTTGTACTGTTAGCCTCTAGAGTAATATTGTGACTACATTCAATCCCATGTTTTGCTCCTACCACCAATATCTGTCCCATAGCTCGTTCTGTTTTGTTGTACCCCTTAAAATTCTACTATCTTTTTGGCTTATCTAAGTATTTTGTGTTTATCGACAACTCTCCCGTTTCCTTGTATATCAGTGCATCCTTGTCAACACTATAGATATACCTCAGTATACCCTCTCATTTAGCCCCTTACCTTTCGTGAGTTATACAGCCCCGAGATCAGTCTGGTGTATGTAAATACAAAAAGGTCATACACACGGAAGAACGCTGTGTTTTAAAACCTAAATTTTCTATTTATTTAGTTTCACATTACAATATATTTTGTATAATTTTATCTTTTGTGTAGTATTTTTTCTATCATCATTTATTTTTAACATAATTATGATATCAAAATTAGGCTGCTTATCTATTAAAAACTTGATAAACGGGTGTCAATACTTACTCATTTAAGAGCCCCCTTTAGTGAAATGTGATTTATTTTTACCCCCTGTCCCTACCACAGCAGACACCCAAATTCAGATGACCCTGCACTGCAACATCCCCCCTCTCTGTGCAGACAGTGTTTTCCCAACCTACATAACTCAAGAATATGTATAACTTTTAAAAAGCTCGTTTTAAAAAAAAATACAGCACCCAGTGGCTAATCACCCAAAAAAGCTTCAATTAAAAATTTACAATGTGCTGCAAATTTTTTAATTTACAAAGTATTACCAGGCCAAAGATGAATTGCCTCCTTTGTAGGAATTCCCCAGTTTAAAAAATACCGTGTAGCCCAGGAACATTAAAAAGGAGCACAAAAAAAGGTGAGACATCATTACTGGAGATGGAACAGGAGAAAGTTGCCTATGAGGACCCCCGCTGCAGGTTGGTCCAAAATTACTGGAAGTAACTCCCCCCTGGTCCTTCCCTACACCTCTTCTGTCCCTCCCATACATACACACACCAAAACAACTAGACACTGCTAAAAACACTGTATCATCACCAGGCAAAGGGGAACACCTCACCAGAGCAAGGTGAAACCTCACCGAGTAAGGTGAATCCTCCCCGGCAATGAACACCTCACCAGAGCAAAGGGGAACACCTCACCAGGCAAAGGGGAAACCTCCCAGAGCAAGGTGAACACCTCACCAGGGCAAGGTGAACACCTCCCAGACAAAGGGGAACACCTCACCAGAGCAAGGTGAAACCTCACCAGGCAAGGGAACACCTCACCAGAGCAAGGGGAAACCTCACCAGAGCAAGGTGAACCCCTCCCCCAGAGCAAGGTGAACCCCTCACCGAGCAAGGTGAAACCCCCCACCAGAGCAAGGTGCCCCCCACCAGAGCAAGGTGAACCCCTCACCAGACAAGGGGAACCTCACCAGAGCAAAGGGGAAAACCCCACCAGAGCAAGGTGAACACCCCCCAAAAAGTAGCACCTCACCAAGGGAAAAGGGGCACCTCACCAGGCAAGGTGAAAACCTCACCAGAGCAAGGTGAAAACCTCACCAGAGCAAGGTGAAACCTCACCGGCAAGGTGAAACCTCCCGAGCAAGGGAACCCCTCACCGGGCAAGGTGAACACCTCCGGGAAGTGAACCCTACCAGAGAAAAGGTGAACACTTCACCAGGAAAGGGTGCCCCCCGAGCAAGGTGAACCCTCACAGGCAAGGTAAACCCTTTCCCCGAGCAAGGTGACACCCCAGAGCCAGGTGATCACCCCCCCAGCCAGGTGATCCCCCCTCCAGAAAAAAGGTGATCCCCCCTCCAGAAAAGGGTTTCACCCCCCCAAGCAAAAGCATAACACCAAGACGGTGGACTGCGGGAAAGTTCAGCCACAGCTAGGTGTCTCATGCTTCTGTAACTATATTTTTTTTTATTTTTCCCTCGGGGGTTGCAGATGAAAGACTACGTACATTGTTCATTCTGCCCAGATAACCCACCTGGTGTTCATGATAAATTCTGCACTGCTCACACGACATCTAAGATTAAGCAGATTTTGAAACTGTGCCTATATTAGCTGGCGCTGGATGATGCGGGGAATAACCAGGTGTAAGTAAACGCCCTGGCACCCAAGCACTCGCAAAATATTAGTATATCACTGAGGGTTGGAGAGCGGTATGGAGATCAACACCTTGGAACACGTAATACCTAGAAAAGTTTCATCTTCAGGTAATAACGTTTTTTTGTGTATTTTTAAAAAAGCTCTCTGATCTTATGTGAAAAAAAAAATTATTTTTCCAAAAAACTCTTATATGGATGGTAAAAAAATGCTTAAATCTTATTGGAAAGTCACTGAATGTGAAGTAGTGTGAAAGCCATTCCATTATCTTCCTGAAAACCCAAATTTTGAGCCCTGGAGAAGAATCAAGTTTCTCTTTTAAAAAAGTGAATCTGTTTACGTCTGAGATCAGCAAGTTGCTGGTGCACAGGAAACAACGGAGGAAACTGCCACAGAGATATTAATCCCTGCACTCCGTCCCAGCTGGGATAACGACGCAGCTCTTAAAACATCACAGCTGGTGTCCATCCATAAATTTGACGGGCTCCTTATGGCTTTTCTCTCTCTTTCTTTCACATCCTCCCCCCTCCCGTTGTTTTAACATTCGGGCTTCTGTGGAAGTGAGCGGTTTAAAAAATTCGACATTATTTTTTGGCCTGAAGACCCTCATTTTCGGAAATAAGTAATAACAGCATCTATAATTGGGTATGAAGACAGATCTAAAATTTTTACTGCAAGACCTGTTAAATGACCCAGATTGTCGCGTTTCATCCTTGAGGGTATGATCCCCAAAAACATCCAAGATCCTTGTATCCGGACAATTTAAAACAATGAACTTATGAGAATGTTGTGTTCAAAAAATTTTCGTGAGGTCCCAAGATTAATAGTACAACCTTTTTAACTGAAGGGTTTTATGATGATAATGTAGGGGTCCCCCAGTTTCTAATTAAAGAAAAATTGGTGCTATGCCACGGAAGTAAACGGAGAATTATTTTTTTATTTTTTCTTTTTTAAAATTATCAGGTTCAGTTAGTAGCTATGTGTGAAGTTTAGATGTGATGACTTTGACTATAATGTAGCCTTTTTTTGTTATTTAAAATTTCAGCTAAAAATTTACTAAATTCTATGATCAAAATTTTGTAGTAGAAGGACCTGGGCAAACCAATGGTCTATGTTCCCTATGCACAAAAATTTTTGGATATTTACAATACAGATCTGGAAGAAGAAAGATTAAATGAACTTGGGAAAAATACTTTGGGGAAAAGGAATTCGGTAGAAATATAAATATTTGAAACAGTATTTATGTATTTCTACATATTAAATTTAACAAATTTATAGAAATGATTTGCTCAACGGCCCGAAGAGTGCAAATTAAAAACGAAAAAAAGATGAATCGTCATATCAGTATGGTGTTGTTGTCAGCATAAACACAAGAGAAAAAAGGAAGACTTTCTCATCTTGAGGCAGCTCAGAAGATCGGAGTTTCTCGGAAATGTTCAACTTTGTCCATTGCTTTGCCTCCCTCGACATAATCTCCTCAGACAAACTTTCTTCCTTCTGACAGATTTCCATCATGTAATTTGTTTGAATTTCCTTGTGCCCTACCCCTCCCCATCTTTTAATCTTTCTTTCCTCTCTCTCTCTCTCTCTCTCTCTCTCTCTACAAACACCCCCGCATTCGGCCTTCACCTCATTGATCACTCACTATTTTATCTATTTTCTCTACTTCCTACAATATGTATTTGGACACACAAAAAAGAAAAATTAACTTATTTCTTCCTGACCTTCCTTGACCCTCAAATTTGAAGGCCAGCCCATTCCTCAGAACATTACTGTGCTGTGCATTTGCTGACGTCAGCGATTATCAGCTGATGTGGTGGACTAGTGTCCCAGAATTGAAGAGGGGAAAAAGGGGGGAGGGGCCCAAGGGAAAAAAAATTTGAAATCTATTGCACCCCAGAGTCTTTTGCATCCCAGGGAGAGGGGGCACTGGGAAAGTGAAAAAGATGAATAAAATTTATTACTCTATTATACAGAAGGGAGGGAGAGGGGGGTTCCCGAGAAAGGAGGAGGGGACTATATTTTAACCTTCAACTGAATATTCAAGGGAACATTCATTCTGCACAGACTGCCCTGTTAATTCAATGAAAAAATTGATGAATGTGGCCCCAAAAAGACGAGCGTTTAGTCTGACTCATCAATTGCAAAGAGCTACAGACATGAATATCGGGCAAACATGTTTGTTGAGGATGAAAGATGGATTGGAATGGAAATAAGTCCTTCATTGACTTTATTGGGTTATCCCAGGCTAAATAGGTACACTTGTACATCTGCTGGTTAATGAAATTTTAATCAAAAAAACGTGGCAGCACCTCAACCCTAAAAACATGCAGACATGGTCAAAAGGTTTAATTTTTTCAGAAACATCAGAATGGGGGAAAAAATGTGATCTAAATGCCTTGAAGGTGGAATAATTGTTGGGGTCAGACGAGGTGGTTGAAAATTTTAGAAACTACTGAACTCTTGGGGTTTTTCCCCAACGCACACAGAATGTGA
>WNWK01026297.1:0-27555 GCA_009830355.1 Cherax destructor
TCGAGGACCATGTCACTAGTTACCCCAATCAGCATAGTCTGTTATCTTCCAGTTCTACATAATTTATTATTTCTGGAATTTGCAGTATCTTCCGAGTAAAAACGAGAGGAAGTAAGTATTGAAAATTTCAACATATCCTTATCACTGTCCTGATCTGTCCGATTCTCTTGTGGGCCTAAATCTTACTTTGTATACCTGAAAGAACCCTTTTGGGTTAGTTTCAATCCTTGGACCTTGTCATAATCCCTTTTTGCTTTTCTTATTCCTTTTTATTTTTTTTAATTGAAAATATTGATTTCTTATCTGTCCATCCCCTCTTTTGATACGCCATATGCCTCTCTTTTGACCAATGAGATGTTTTAATCTATTGTTCATCCATTTAGGATATTTTTGTTGATCTTTTCCTTTGGAACAAAGTTTTCAGCTAGAACTATGCTCAAAAAACGTCATATTGGACAAAACCACCTACCTGACCCATAGTCAGGTTGTTTTAAGTGATTTGTTAAAGTTAGGTTAGGTTAAATGTTATTGGGTGTTTGATAGGGAGGGTATTCAAATGATGAATGAGATGTTGAGGGAGTGAGAATTGTCTTGAAATTAGATTTGTTTCCTGAAAACGGAATATATGTGGGTGTGAGGGCAAACGATGATTTGGGAGTATTAGAGGTGTTTTGACGGTGTTCAATGGTGTTTTGGGGGAAAGTTTGATGGTGTTTTGGTGGTGTTCAATAGTGTTTTGGGTGCATTCAATGTCGTTTTGGTGGTGTTCAATGGTGTTTTGGTGGTGTTCAATGGTTTTTGGTGGTGTTCAATGGTGTTTTGGATGGGTTCAATGGTGTTTTGGTGGTGTTCAATGGTGTTTTGGGGGTATTCAATGGCGTTTTGGTGGTTTCTGTGTTTTGGGGTATTCAAATGATGTATAAGAGTGTTTTGGAGGTTTCCAATCATTTCTTGGTTATATTGAGTATAAAATGTGTGTATTTTATGGAGGCGGATGTGGTTTTTGGATGAATTAGTAAAACTGGAAAAAATTGAGATGAGGATGGGGTAATGGGTGGTGTGTGTTACTCCCATTGTACTCACCTAATTGTGGTTGAGGGTGAACTCAGCTCCTGGCCCCGCCTCCGCTGTCTGCTACTGGGTCTCTGTTTCCCTGCTCCATAGCTTATCATACCTTGTCTTAAACTATGTTGTTTCCTGCCTCCACTTATCATTCTCTAGTCCATTCCACTTCTGACTCTCTGTTGAAGAAATTTTCCTGACATCCCTTTGACTCATCTGAGTCTTCAGCTTCCAGTTGTGTCCCCATGTTTCTTTTCCTCTCTGAAACAACCTGTCACTATCACCTTGTCAATTCCCCCATTTTTGTATTCGTTTCATGTTCCTCGGGCCTTCTTTCCTCCAGTTTTGTTAGTCCTATTTCCCTCAGCCTTTCTTCATAAGACAGACCCGGTTGGGAACTAACCTTGTCCAAACCTTTGCACTTTCTCTAGTTTCTTGACTTTGACCAGGTGTGGGTTCCAGACTGGTGTGCTCTCTAGTATGGGCCTGACGTAACGGTATACAGTGTCTTGAACGATTCCTTGTAAGGTAACGGACCAATCTTGTTTGCCGTCGCCCGCTGCCGCGGTTATCTGGTTGATGTGTGCTTCCGGAGACGTTTGGTGTTATACTCACCCCAAAGGTCTTTCTCCTTTGTTGAGGTTGTAGCCGTCCACCCGCCTGTACTCTGTCAGGGTCTTCGCCCTTCCGATCTTCTGACTTTGCATTTGGGGGGTTAAATTCGAGAAGCCAGTTTGTCCAGGTCACTTTGAAGTCCTGCTTGGTCTTCATCCGATGTGATTCCCTCATTAATTTACATCATCTGGAAAAAACACTGAGTCTATCCCATCCGCATGTCATTCCAACAAATAGCATTCCAGGCTGGCCCTTTTGGGGACACCGCCCACAGGCCCACTGGATACCCATGCACCTGCTTGTTTTCCTCCTTTAGGTATTCCTGATCCATCCAGTCCCTTCCTGTTATACACGCTTTTTATCTTTTTTCTAATCTCAGTGAGAACTGTGTCAAAGGCCTTCCTGCAGTCCAAGAAAATGCATAACCCACCCTTCTCTCTCTTTGCCCACCTCTGTTACTTTTCTTAGAACTCAGGAGGTTTTTACACAGGATTTGCCTTCCCGAAACCGTGCTGTCTGGCGTTGATTAACCTGTTCTGCTCCAGATGCTCCACCATTCTTTTTCTGATGATTTTCTCCAAGACTTTGCACACTAACATTAAGTGACCCGGTCTGTAGTTTAGTGCCTCTTTTCTGTCTCCTTTTTTAAAGATGGGACTCGGGCCTTTTTCCAATCTCAGGTAGCTGCCCGTTTCAAGGGATGTGTTGAAAATTTTGAGTGGCACACCAGAACCCGCCCCCTTCCCGAAGGACCCTGGTGAGATATTGTCCGGACCCATTGCCTTTGAGGTATCGGTCACTGGTAACTCTTCACCTCCCCCTCAGATTTGTATACCCTCCAGCACTCATTAAACCCTTGTTGGTGATCACCCCTCCCTTTTAAACTGTCCCTTCCTCCCGTGAATACTTCCCAAACCTCGGTTGGCTCCCTCCTACCTCTTGATCAACCGGTTATCTTCCCTCCTCAGCCTTATCACCTGATCCTTTTGTTGTCTTCTTCTGATGTGGCTGTACATCAGTTTCGGGTCAGACGCTTTGATGCTTGTCGTTTCGCTGTTTTGGGCCTCCCCCACCTTTCATCTCGTTTCTAGCTCTTCGACTAATCTCCTTGTTTGTTGGGTTTTTTTGCCTTCTGTACCTTTTCCATTCTTGGCCCTGAGTCTTTGCCTCCCTACATCTTTGGGAAACCGGGCTCTTTCTTTTTCCATTTATTCTTTTTCCTTTGGGTATAAACCGTTCCTCTGCCTCCTTGCACTTTGTCGCTCGTATTCCATCATTTCATTTAATCGTCCTTCCATTTCCCTTTCCCACAAACCCTGCAAATTCCTCATACCTGTGTAGTCCCTCTTTTATAGTCTGGTATGTCTTTTCAGCACCATTTTCCCTCTCCACCTGTAGCTCTACTATGTACCAAAGCTCAGCACCATATGGTCACTGGCTCCCGGGGCTCTCGGGTGTTATGTCCTCGATATCTGAGCTATTCAGGGTGAATACAAGGTCACCTTTTGGGTTCGTCCTCCCTCTATCTCTGGTCGTGTCCCTGACTGTTGGTGCATCAGGTTTTCCAGTACCACGTCCATCATCTTGGCTCTCAAGTTTTGGACCCCCCGTGGTTCTTGTTCTCCCCATCATCTTTGTGGTTAAATCCCAACCAGTAACCGCCTGCTCTTGCCTTGCCATCCGCCAAGGTGTCCACCATTGCTCTGTTGTTCTCGTCATATTCCTCTCCTGGCCCTGCAGTTTTGTGGTGGGTTTACATCCTGCAATGACTATCTTGTGCTCCCCAGACTGGATGGTACCTCTATAAAAAGTCCCTTTTTTACACACCTCCATTCCTGCCATTTCCTCAAATCTCCAATGATTCCTTAGAGCAGTGCGACCCCTCCTCCCCTGCTCCTTCATCTTTCCTCAGGATCTGATATCCCGGAAGATTGCATCTATATTGCCTCATTTAGTTTAGTTTCTGTGACTGCTATGATGTCTGGGACATTTCTCCTATTCTTTCATTCCCTCTTCATACTTATTCGTGATTCCATCTGCATTTGTGTACCAAACCTTAGCCTCGTTTCCAATATTTAGGGGGATCTTGGCTGGATGGGGGGGTTTGGGGTTCCCATGGAGGGTTGTTGCATGGGTGGGGGGTTTATGGTTGGGGTGTGGTCGTTGGGTGGGGTTTGTGATGGGGGTGGGGTAGTGGTGGATGGGTTTGGGTTGCTGGGGTGGGGAAGGGGACATGATTTGTGTGTGCGATGTTAAACTATATGGTTGCCGTTGGGTTGCTGTGGTTTGAGGCCCTCCGTGAGTGCTTCCGGTGGGTGTTGTCCTTCTGCTTGGGCCTGGGCCCCCTGTACCTCGTGTCTCCATCTCTCTCCCTCCCTTCCTTTCTTAACCTCTCCTTTTGGCCCCCCTTTTTCTTCCTGTGTTCTGTCCCATCTAGGATCATCTGGATCTGGCTCGCCCTCAGCCGTGCTTTCTTTGTAGGATCATGGTACGGGCTGATTCTGCATTGAAGATTACTTTGAGGGTCGTTTCTTCCCCTTTGTACCCCCGATTCTCCGAAAATTTGTCACCTGGGACGTGCTCCCCTTTGCTAGCAAATCCTAAATCCTTTTTCTCCTCCTGTTTCCTTCTGTCATGGGT
Source organism: Cherax destructor (assembly GCA_009830355.1). Classification (NCBI taxonomy): domain Eukaryota; kingdom Metazoa; phylum Arthropoda; class Malacostraca; order Decapoda; family Parastacidae; genus Cherax; species Cherax destructor. The sequence continues at coordinate 4,318 of WNWK01026297.1, forward strand.
GACCCCTTGCTTCCTTAAGGCCGTAGATAAAGATGGACTTCTCCCTTTCCTCCCCAGTTCCCCTTTGCCTCATCAGAGATGCTGGCATCTTCGGTTCTGTCATGGTTGTAGCCCCTGTGTTCCTGTGTGTCTGGCTACTCATTTGCCCAAGTCCCTGCTGTATATTGGGGGCGTTTAGTGCCCTGCGGCACTACCCTCCAGTGTTACTGTGCCCTCATGCTTTGCTTCTGTGGAGCCCTTCTTGCCCTGGTCGCTTTATCTATATCCCTCTCATTGGTGTTAGTATCCTACTCCTTGGCCCCATGTGTGTCTGAATGCCCGGCATAAAGAGTTCTTTTTTTCCGCCCTTCCCTATGACTGTGTCAGATGCCCCACTTTTTTGTCGTGCCGGGATAAAGAGTTCTTTTGTCTTCTCAATCCCTTTGATAGGTGTTGGTATCCTGCTCCCTTGTTTGGGCCCCACTTGTGCTGGCAGTGCCTGGCGTTCAATTTTCCTTTTCTGCATTCCCTTTTTGTCTGATGCACCCCAAAGATTCTGAACAGGTACTTGCATCTCACTCTGCATCAGGCTCTGCAGCTTCACTTTAAGATCTGGATCTTGTCTTCTGCATTTTGCTTGCATTTCCCATTTTCTGCCTCCTCGCGATCCTCCTCTCCATTCCTCGCTGATCATCAATATCCTCTCCCATTCCTTTTCCCCTATTGATTCCTCTTCCCACTGTAAACTCCCTGGAGCGACCATCGTACCCCTTGTTGGCATCCTTCTCCCTGAACTGCCCATATTCCTGCGATGTGCCCTTATGGATGTAGTGAGAGTGTCAGAAAGGGGAGATGAGAGGACAGAGGAGGGTGTAGGCAGGGTACTCAATTAAGGGAAGAGGGAGAAGGAGAGAAAGGAGAGAGAGAGAGAGAGAGAGAGAGAGAGAGAGGGAATTTGTTTGGGGTAGTGTGGTAGGGGCGATCAAGCGGGGAAGGGGGGGGGAGAGAGGGAGAGGAAAAGAGGGGTGGATAATGGGAGGGGAGGGAGGAGAGAGGAGGGTTTGGGAAGGGAGGGAGAGAGACAGAGAATAGAGGTAGAGAGAGACAGAGGTAGGAGAGAAGTGGTATCGAGAGGCAGAGAGTGGTATAGAAGAGGCAGATAGTGGTATAGAGAGAGGCAGAAGAGTGGAAGAGAGGAGTCGGAGAGAGTGATAAGAGAGAGGCAGAAGAGTGTCAGAAGGAGGGAGGAGATTTTCAGGAGGGAGGCCTGAGAGGGATAGGGGGAAAAGTGAGGCAGATAGCGGTATGGAGGAGGAGGAGAGAGTGGTATAGAAGAGAGTCAGAGAAGGATAAAGAGAGGCAGAGAGGTGTAGAAGGAGGAGAATTTTCAGGAGGGAGACCTGAGAGGGGGAGGGGAAGAGGGGGAGGGAGAGAGGGAGAAGTGGGGGAGAAAGGAGAGGGAGAGATAGGGAGAGGAGGGGTTGATTGGGGAAAGAGAGAGAGAGGAGAGAGTGAGATTGGGGGAGGGAGAGAGAGGGGAGGGAGAGAGAGAGGAAGGAGGGAGTGAGAGGAAGGGGAGAGAGACAAGAAGGAGGAAGTGAGAGGAAGGAGAGAGAGAGACAAGGAGTGAGAGGAAGGAGAGAGAGAGACAAGGAGGGAGTGAGAGGAAGGAGGAGAGAGACAGGAAGAGAGGGAAAATCGCCAGAGGTGTATGGAGTGGAGGAGGAGTGAGAGGAAGGGGATAGAGAGACAGGAAGGGGGAGAATCACTAGAGGTGTGTGGAGAGTGGGGATGGGGCGGAGGGACTAGGGCGAGAGAGGATAGAGAGAGAGGTGATAGAGAGAGGTGAGAGGAAGAGAGGAGAGGGAGGTGAGAGAGAGGAGAGGAGGGAGAGAGAGAGGTGAGAGAGGGAAGAGGAGAGAGGCGAGATAGAGGAGAGAGAGAGGGAGAGGGAGAGAGTGAGAGGCTAGAGAGACAGTGGAGAGAGGAGAGGAGAGAGAGGAGAGAGATGAAAGAGGGAGGAGGAGGAAGGAGGGATAAAGAGAGACGGGGAGGGGTGGAGGGAGAGATAGTGGAAGAGAGAGAGAGAGAGGGAGTGTGTGTGTGTGTGTGAGTGTGTGTAGGAGGGCTAGGAGGACAAGTGGGGGAGGGGAGGGAAGTGTTATTGGCTTAGTGGTCAAGTTCTTGTAGGTCTACTGTCATGTAGTGAGTGTGTGTGTACGTGTATGTGTGTGTGCCTGTCCTCACTGCACTGATTCAATTTGAATATTTCACTGTGACGGCCTTCTGGGTTACCCCAGGCCCCCTACACGTATGCTTAATGTGATAGTCTATCACTGTACTCGTGTATACCTGTATAACTTCTTACTTATTGAATAAACACTGTCAGAGTAGTCTAGTGTTCGTGTGACTGTGTCCGTCTGTTAAGATAATCTTCCTAAAGTTTGCAATACTTCACAAGGTTTGGAAAACTATCCTAATATTATACTAGACTTTAGCTAGTACTAGTTCTAAAAACGAGTAGTACAACTAAGTTAAGCTAAGACAAACCCAATTGTTGGTTTATGTGAGCGTGTGTGGTGTGTGTGCGTCTTGGCATCTCGTTCACAGGGCCTACCTAATTTAATTTTAGTTCTAGAATGCTACTAACCACTGCTACTAAAAGTTACTACTTATACATTGGTAATAATATTGATGCTAATACGTGAACAGTTGTATGGAATACTACTTCTGTGTCCTGACTACTTCAAGTGTATGTGTGTGTGGCGTGCATACACATTTTACAACCTTGGTTGGCAGCCCTGCGCCCAACTTATCTTTCTACCTATGAAATTTTATGTTTACAGCTCCTCCGAGCAGGTTTTTTCCAACTTCAGCAACTCAGGGCAGGAACCTGCAAAACCTGCAAACCACAACTAGGATTTTGTACATTACATCAGATGTCTTCTGGGTCGTCAGATTGTTGATACTCTCCTGTGTGTGTGTGTGTGTGTGTGTGTGTGCGCGTGTGTTCGTGTGTGTGTATGAGGTGTAGAGAGAGAGGTGAGGTCATGGCCTCAGGCGCTGGGGTGAGCCTGTGATGGGTGGGAGATGGGGTAATGGGGTGGAGTGTATGTGTGTGTGTGTGTGTGTGTGAGCGTAAATTTTAATGAAATTAAAGGTATTGGAATAATTTAAAAGAAAATATAGAAGTGAAAAATTGTTGAATAGAGTTTGTAATGTGAAACATGGGTGATACGTATGAATACCTGCTCAATCCTGTTGGGACCCAGTGATGACGTCACGGTGACCCCAGGTGTAGTGCAGGTAGAGTTGCAAAGGCATGACAACTCTTTTACTAAAAACATGATTTAATAGTAAACCTGATTAGAAAGAGTTGTATTTAGTTAATCACATGAGGGAAAATATATGCTGTGAAGAAGATTCTTATAATGAAATATTAAAAATGTTATTCAATGAGTGGTAGATCTTATATCGAATTTAGAAATGGGTTAAGTATCGTTGGATTGTGTGTGTGTGTGTGTGTGTGGTGAGTGAGGTGAGGTGAGGTGAAGGGAAGAGATATGAAAGGAAGAGGAGGTGCTGGGGAGGTGTTGAGACTTGTACATGGATATTAAAACATCTGAAAATTTGTTATCCTGGTTAGGAGTGTGAGGTGGTTTGTACATGGTAGAATAGTGAATTTGTGACTTTGTGGGATATGAGTGAAAAATTGTGTGAATAATTAATAAAAATGAAAGTGTATGCAGAGCAAAGTGTTGAAAATTTGTGTTATCCTGGGTTAAGTATCCATGTGTGAGTGAGTGAGGGAATGGGGAGAGTGAGATGCAAAGGAGGTTCAGTTAAGAGTGTGAGTATTCACTTGTAAGTTTATAAGTAACGTAAAGGTGAAATATGTACAGTAAAGATTAAAAAAAGAGGCTTGTCAGCCTATCTTTTCGTTCTTTATTGAAATCGAAATTTTTTACCTTACCCCATAGGGTTACCATAATACCTGAAAACATGGAAAATTGTATCTTTTTATATTTATATATGTATTAATAAATAAAAATGTATATTTTTACTCTGTTAACCGATAATGTATATGTATTAATAAATAAATGACGAAAAAATGTGTATTAGTGTTAACCTAATTTTAGCTCGTTTAACTTAAAAACAGACCCCATAGGGATGCTTGATTCGAGGAAATATTGTGACATCAGGGTAAACATCACGTCGACCTCAACACCTGGGCTCGCTTGAATGAACTTGTTGGCGACCCAGTGATGACGTCACACCACTTTTAATTCTTTTAACATAATTTTAGCTCATTTAACTTAAAAAAACAGACCCCATAAGGAACTTGATCCAAGGAAGTAGAGCAGGGTTTGGGGAGATGGAAGTGAATTTGATGAAATTCCAAAGTAGGTAAGTCTTAGTTAAATTTATTTAAAAGAGAGACCCCATAGGAGTTACCAAATCTCTGACTCTCCATAGAGGTCAAGTAAAAAATATCAAGTAATATTGAAAAAAATCGAAAAAAATATATTGAAAAAAAAATCGAGAAGCGGGGGCGATCCGCAGCAGAAGGCGCTGCAGAAGGCAGCTCGGGGCGGCTCGACGCGAAGGAGCGCGGGGCGGGCGCGGGGGCGGGGCGCGGGCGGGCGGGCGCGGCGGGGCGGGCTTGAGGGCGCGGAAGGAGACCGCTCAGGGATGAGGCTCTCAGGGGGTGTGAGGGGGGTGAGGGGTGCGGGCCTGCTCAGAATGAAAAAAAAAAAAAAAAAAAAAAAAGGGGTCAAGGGGGTGGGGGCCGATCGGAAGTGGGGTGACCGGAAGTGGGGGTGACCGGAAGTGGGGGTGGGCCGACCGGAAGTGGGGGTGGGCCGACCGGAAGTGGGAGCAGACCGGAAGTATCTACTTCCGAGCCATACTGACAGATTCTCTACTACTTTAGTATCCTATCAGTTGTAATCCTAAAGCGCTATTAAAACTTATTGTAACTTTAAAGGATAACTGGACCAGAATACTGACTACTTGTTACAAAAACCCAGAAACAGACTGGATGCTAGAGGACACACCTTCCAGTATTCTCTGGAGATGTCTGTAATTTATAGATATCGCGTTTTCGTAACAATGTATATATATATATATATATATATATATATATATATATATATATATATATATATATATATATATATATATATATATATAAAACTGATAGCAGTGAAGAGTTTTTATGAGGATAGTGAGGCTCAAGTTAGAGTGTATAGGAGGGAAGGGACTATTTCCCAGTAAAAGTGGGCCTTAGACAAGGATGTGTGATGTCACCATGGTTGTTCAATATATTTATAGATGGGGTTGTAAGAGAAGTGAATGCGAGGGTCTTGGCAAGAGGTGTTGGGTTAAAAGATAAAGAATTAAATACAAAGTGGGAGTTGTCACAGTTGCTTTGCTGATGACACTGTGCTTTTGGGAGATTCTGAAGAGAAGTTGCAGAGGTTGGTGGATGAATTTGGTAGGGTGTGTAAAGAAGAAATTGAAAGTGAATATAGGAAAAGTAAGGTGATGAGGATATCAAAAAGATTAGGTGACGAAAGATTGGATATCAGATTGGAGGGAGAGAGTATGGAGGAGGTGAATGTATTCAGATATTTGGGAGTGGACATGTCAGCAGATGGGTCAATGAAGGATGAGGTGAATCATAGAATTGATGAGGGAAAAAGGGTGAGTGGAGCACTCGGAGTCTGTGGAGACAAAGAACTTTGTCCATGGAAGTAAGAAGGGAATGTATGAGAGTATAGTTATACCAACACTCTTATATGGGTGTGAAGCATGGGTGATGAATGTTGCAACGAGGAGAAGGCTGGAGGCAGTGGAGATGTCATGTCTGAGGTCAATGTGGTGTGAATATAATGCAGAAAATTCGGAGTTTGGAAATTAGGAGGATGTGCGGGATTACCAAAACTGTTATCCAGAGAGCTGAGGAGGGGTTGAGGTGGTTCGGACATGTAGAGAGAGTGGAACGAGACAGAATAAATTCGAGAGTATAAATCTGTAGTGGAGGGAAGACGGGGTAGGGGTCGGCCTAGGAAAGGTTGGAGGGGGGTAAAGGAAGTTTTGTGTGTGAGGGGGTTGGACTTCCAGCAAGCATGTGTGAGCGTATTTGATAGGAGTGAATGGAGACAAATGGTTTTTTAAAACTTGACGTGCTGTTGGAGTGTGAGCAAAGTAACATTTATGAAGGGATTCAGGAAACCGGCAGGCCGGACTTGAGTCCTGGAGATGGGAAGTACAGTGTCTGCACTCTGAAGGAGGGATGTTAATGTTGCAGTTTTATAACTGTAGTGTAAAGCACCCCTCTGGCAAGACAGTGATGGAGTGAATGATGATGAAAGTTTTTCTTTTTCGGGCCACCCTGCCTTGGTGGGAATCGGCCGATGTGTTAATAAATAAATAAAAAAAAAAAAAAAAAATATATATATATATATTTATATATATATATATATATATATATATATATATATATATATATATATATATATATATATATATATATATATATGTCGTGCCGATTAGGTAAAACTGGTCAATTAGCAAGAACTCATCTAAAATTATGTCCTTTCTAAAAATTTCTCTTATAGGTTTAAAGATATATTTTTTTCATTTATGTTAGTGTAAGAATTTATAATTTTGTACCAAGAGAAACTTTGAAAACCTACCTAACCTTATTACAACAAGCGCAATTTAATTTAGCCTAACCCAACTAAATATATTTTAGATACGTTAACATTAATTTAATAATAAACAAACACAATGAAATATATTTTTTCGTTATGTTCAGAATGATTTTGGCGAAATTATTGCATACACAAATTTTCACTTGTCTTATATGGCAAGGTGAGCGTTGCTATTTAAGCCAAAATCGCAAGTTTTACCTAATCGGCACGACATATATATATATATATATATATATATATATATATATATATATATATATATATATATATATATATGTCGTGCCGATTAGGTAAAACTGGTCAATTAGCAAGAACTCATTTAAAATTGAGTCCTTTCCAAAATTTTCTCTTATACGTTTAAAGATATATTTTTTTAATTTATGTTAATGTAAAAATTTATAATTTTGTACCAAGAGAATCTTTGAAAACCTACCTAACCTTATTACAACAAGCGCAATTTAATTTAGCCTAATCCAACTAAATATATTTTAGATACGTTAACATTAATTTAATAATAAACAAACACAATGAAATATATTTTTTTCGTTAGGTTCAGAAGGATTTTTGCGAAATTATTGCATACACAAATTTTCGCTTGTCTTATTTGGCAAGATGAGCGTTGCTATTTAAGCCAAAATCGCGAGTTTTACCTAATCGGCACGACTATATATATATATATATATATATATATATATATATATATATATATATATATATATATATATATATATATATATATATATATATATATATATATATATATATATATATATATATATATATATATATATGTATGTATTCTTCATAAGTGTAACAGTGGCCAACACTCTTCTCCGATATGTGAATTTGAAAGATGTACCGCCAGTTTCATGAAAACCCAGAAACTTTCACCCACGAGGTCCTCACACTGGGCTACATCTTTCTGTACTCGAGGTTCTCGGATCATAGAGTGAGTGCAGTCAAGCTCCTGAAAGAGGTAGGTGATAAAGGCTTCACTGGCATCATCGTAACCAGTTTGTTTTTCAGCAATTCCTTAGCGAGCCAGAGAGGTAATGTTTGATGCATAGCAAACATCAGATAATAAATAACAGTGAGACTGCCTCTCTGGTTCACTTGTAAGTGCATGAGATTTAACAAAAGCACTTTGATTTTATTGAGTTTTGGAATAACAAACGTAATGTCAGGGGGAAACTTTATTATCATACAGAGTGAAAATAAAGACTTCTCTAAACACGATCACTCTTCACATAACTGAGAGTCGTTCCTACTCATAAACAAACACAGTTTAATATAAATCATTTACAAAAGCAAATAAATTAGGCTAAATATGTAGGGAGAAATGAAGGCTCGTATCAGTAGTGAAGGTTGGTGGAGAGTGAAGGTTTAGTCTGCTGGAGAGTGAAGGTTTAGTCTGCTGGAGAGTGAAGGTTTAGTCTGCTGGAGTGTCGAGGAAGATGGGAAACACTCTTATGGAATAGGTCTGGTGCCGCAGTCCACCTGAGAGATAAAAACACAAGGTTAACAGTACCACGAGTCAATAGGGTTATATTAAGCTCAAGTGCCGTATTGAAAACAAGAAGCCTCGTCTTTCTCATCCGATGTAAATATTATCAATGTTAAAAGAAATATAACATTTTGTTATTAAGTTCCACAAAAAAAAAAAAGTTTTCCGCATATCCATTTTCCGTAAAAGTATAAAAAAATAACAAAAAATAGATATATTAGGTGTTCTCACATCATAGACGCTTTGTTTATTTCAATCTTCACGTTATAAATGTTATCCAATTGTTCACTTGGAAGAACATTCACACTCCAGATTCATCATCACTTAAGGTCATATTTGCTGTATTATTTATACAGCAACTGACTCTGACCTACTAAATATTACTCTTTATTCTTGGTCTTTGTTCTACGTTTATAAAACAAGTTATGGTAGAAATTAATCCTCATTAGTTACCCATTCGATACACATGACATTTTTTATTCGCACGAACCTATATCTTACAGGATTATATCTTACAGGATTTTTCTGTCTTAAAAGCAACGTTCACATTGAGTGCTTGAGAGACTCTGGCAGAAGTTGAGTGCTTGAGAGACTGGCAGAAGTTGAGTGCTTGAGAGACTCTGGCAGAAGTTGTGTGCTTGAGAGACTCTGGCAGAAGTTGAGTGCTTGAGAGACTCTGGCAGAAGTTGAGTGCTTGAGAGACTCTGGCAGAAGTTGAGTGCTTAGAGACTCTGGCAGAAGTTGAGTGCTTGAGAGACTCTGGCAGAAGTTGAGTGCTTGAGAGACTCTGGCAGAAGTTGAGTGCTTGAGAGACTCTGGCAGAAGTGAGAAAGTCTCTCACAAGGGTAAAGCTCACACACTCTCACGAGTATGTGATCAACTTTAGCTGTACTTTATCGATTTTCGTGCGTTTTAAATGCTTTATAAATAACGCACAAAGGATTTACAGATGGAATTTTATTTCGTGAATTTTGTCAACTTCCTTATTCATAAACTCAGAGCTGCATACACAGAGCTACACACATACATAGTTACAGCACTCAGAGCTAAACGCACACAGAGCTACACACTCACAGAGCTACACACACACATAATCACTTACAACAGGCCTAGTGTCTAATCGACATGTGCCTAGGACAAAATGTAACTAACACACACACACACAGAGCTACACATACACACAGAGCTACACATACACACACAGCTACACACACACTCACATAGAGCTACACATATACACACACACAGAGCTACACATACACACACACACAGAGCTACACATACACACACACAGAGCTACACACACACACATTCATACTCTCTCACATTCACACTCACACACACACTCATACTCTCTCACACATAGTGACAGGATGTTCCAGAGAGGGAACACAGAAACAAGGGGACACAACTGGAAGCTGAAGACTCAGATGAGTCAAAGGGATGTTAGGAAGCACTTCTTCAGCCATAGAGTAGTTAGGAAGTGGAATAGTCTAGCGAACGATATAGTGGAGGCGGGAACCATACATAGTTTTAAGACAAGGTATGATAAAGCTATGTCCAGCAGGGAGAGCAGAGACCCAGTAGCGGACAACGAAGAGGCGGGGCCAGGAGCTGAGTCTCGACCCCTGCAACCACAATTAGGTGAGTACAATTAGGTGAGTACACACAGAGCTACACATTACACACACACAGACCTACACACACACACACACAGAGCTACACATACACACACACAGAGCTACACACACACTCACATAGAACTACACATACACACACACACACACAGAGCTACACATACACACACAGAGCTACACATACACACACAGACCTACACACACACACAGACCTACACACACACACACACACACACACACACACACACACAGAGCTATACACACACACACACAGAGCTATACACACACACAGAGCTATACACACACACACAGAGCTACACACACACACACAGAGCTACACACACACACACAGAGCTACACACAAACACACACACAGAGCTACACATACACACACACAAAGCTACATACGTGCTTTAACAAGTCTGTTTTTTGGCGGAGTGTTTGTGCAGAAAACTCGTGTTTTTCAGCTCGTAATAATGCCAAGTGTTTTAAAAGTGAAATAAATTAACGGAACAACTTTGAAGTGACAAACAGGAAGCGATCCAAAGGTCAAGTCAACAGTTTACTACATGTGATTGTTTATGTTGAGTGTACTGGGCTAACAGTTTACTACATGTGATTGTTTATGTTGAGTGTACTGGGCTAACAGTTTACTACATGTGATTGTTTATGTTGAGTGTACTGGGCTAACAGTTTACTACATGTGATTGTTTATGTTGAGTGTACTGGGCTAACAGTTTACTACATGTGATTGTTTATGTTGAGTGTACTGGGCTAACAGTTTACTACATGTGATTGTTTATGTTGAGTGTACTGGGCTAACAGTTTACTACATGTGATTGTTTATGTTGAGTGTACTGGGCTAACAGTTTACTACATGTGATTGTTTATGTTGAGTGTACTGGGCTAACAGTTTACTACATGTGATTGTTTATGTTGAGTGTACTGGGCTAACAGTTTACTACATGTGATTGTTTATGTTGAGTGTACTGGGCTAATCAAGTGAGACTGAGGGGGAAAAAGAGCTGTGGTTAAGATAACGAAATACGAAAGAAATAATAAATGCCAGAGGAGGAAATATTAAAAATGTTACTTCTGTATGACGATGCAAGAGGAACACGACTGTAACAGACCTGCTGTAACATGCTGGACTGGCCTGTAACAGACCTGCTGTAACATGCTGGACTGGCCTGTAACAGACCTGCTGTAACATGCTGGACTGGCCTGTAACATACCTGCTGTAACATGCTGGACTGGCCTGTAACAGACCTGCTGTAACATGCTGGACTGGCCTGTAACAGACCTGCTGTAACATACTGGACTGGCCTGTAACAGACCTGCTGTAACATGCTGGACTGGCCTGTAACAGACCTGCTGTAACATGCTGGACTGGCCTGTAACAGACCTGCTGTAACATGCTGGACTGGCCTGTAACATACCTGCTGTAACATGCTGGACTGGCCTGTAACAGACCTGCTGTAACATACTGGACTGGCCTGTAACAGACCTGCTGTAACATGCTGGACTGGCCTGTAACAGACCTGCTGTAACATGCTGGACTGGCCTGTAACAGACCTGCTGTAACATGCTGGACTGGCCTGTAACATACCTGCTGTAACATGCTGGACTGGCCTGTAACAGACCTGCTGTAACATACTGGACTGGCCTGTAACAGACCTGCTGTAACATGCTGGACTGGCCTGTAACAGACCTGCTGTAACATGCTGGACTGGCCTGTAACAGACCTGCTGTAACATGCTGGACTGGCCTGTAACATACCTGCTGTAACATGCTGGACTGGCCTGTAACAGACCTGCTGTAACATACTGGACTGGCCTGTAACAGACCTGCTGTAACATGCTGGACTGGCCTGTAACAGACCTGCTGTAACATGCTGGACTGGCCTGTAACAGACCTGCTGTAACATGCTGGACTGGCCTGTAACAGACCTGCTGTAACATGCTGAACTGGCCTGTAACAGACCTGCTGTAACATGCTGGACTGGCCTGTAACAGACCTGCTGTAACATGCTGGACTGGCCTGTAACAGACCTGCTGTAACATGCTGGACTGGCCTATAACAGACCTGCTGTAACATGCTGGACTGGCCTGTAACAGACCTGCTGTAACATGCTGAACTGGCCTGTAACAGACCTGCTGTAACATGCTGGACTGGCCTGTAACAGACCTGCTGTAACATGCTGGACTGGCCTGTAACAGACCTGCTGTAACATGCTGGACTGGCCTATAACAGACCTGCTGTAACATACTGGACTGGCCTGTAACAGACCTGCTGGACTGGTCTGTAACAGACCTGCTGGACTGGCCTGTAACAGACCTGCTGGACTGGCCTGTAACAGACCTGCTGGACTGGCCTGTAACAGACCTGCTGGACTGGCCTGTAACAGACCTGCTGGACTGGCCTGTAACAGACCTGCTGTAACATACTGGACTGGCCTGTAACAGACCTGCTGTAACATACTGGACTGGCCTGTAACAGACCTGCTGTAACATACTGGACTGGCCTGTAACAGACCTGCTGTAACATGCTGGACTGGCCTGTAACATACCTGCTGTAACATGCTGGACTGGCCTGTAACAGAGCTGCTGTAACATACTGGACTGGCCTGTAACAGACCTGATGTAACATGCTGGACTGGCCTGTAACAGACCTGCTGTAACATGCTGGACTGGCCTGTAACAGACCTGCTGTAACATGCTGGACTGGCCTGTAACAGACCTGCTGTAACATGCTGGACTGGCCTGTAACAGACCTGCTGTAACATGCTGGACTGGCCTGTAACAGACCTGCTGTAACATGCTGGACTGGCCTGTAACAGACCTGCTGTAACATGCTGGACTGGCCTATAACAGACCTGCTGTAACATGCTGGACTGGCCTGTAACAGACCTGCTGGACTGGCCTGTAACAGACCTGCTGGACTGGCCTGTAACAGACCTGCTGGACTGGCCTGTAACAGACCTGCTGGACTGGCCTGTAACAGACCTGCTGGACTGGCCTGTAACAGACCTGCTGGACTGGCCTGTAACAGACCTGCTGGACTGGCCTGTAACATACTGGACTGGCCTGTAACAGACCTGCTGTAACATACTGGACTGGCCTGTAACAGACCTGCTGTAACATACTGGACTGGCCTGTAACAGACCTGCTGTAACATACTGGACTGGCCTGTAACAGACCTGCTGTAACATACTGGACTGGCCTGTAACAGACCTGCTGTAACATACTGGACTGGCCTGTAACAGACCTGCTGTAACATACTGGACTGGCCTGTAACAGACCTGCTGTAACATACTGGACTGGCCTGTAACAGACCTGCTGTAACATACTGGACTGGCCTGTAACAGACCTGCTGTAACATACTGGACTGGCCTGTAACAGACCTGCTGTAACATACTGGACTGGCCTGTAACAGACCTGCTGTAACATACTGGACTGGCCTGATAGCTGGAACACCTCTTAATTGACATAAGAAAGACTAAGGTCAACCACTGAATTTTCAACCCTGACTAGATGAGTGGGGTCTCTGCTCCTTACATGGGTCAACCAGCTGGTCTCAAGTGCTATTAACAAATCAGTGGACAAGAGGATAACCAAACTTGCAGAGTTGTGTTGTGGGGTAGAGAAGTAATAATTCACAACATCGTCTATATACAAAGTTCTTAAAGTATTTGTTTATGGATATCTAATGGGTGAGGAAGATAGAATGTAGTTCAGAAGGTGTCGCCAGAAGGCGAATGACATTAATGTTGAGATGTGCGAAGAAAGATGAAAGCTAATGAGCATCTTAACTGAAGGCTAATAATGGAAAATGAAGAGAGGAAGTGGAAGAAAAAAATAGTAACTCAAGAAGAGGCAGAGAGGAGAGCAGACATTGAGGGAAGAGAGAGGCTACTAAGAGAGAAGGTGCAGACAATGGGAGATGAACTAGCTAAGGAAAGTGCTGGAAGAGGGAAATCAAACAATAAAAAGCAAGAAATGGTAAGGTGATGGAGCTTCTTAAAGTGAAAAAAAGATGAGACAGTCATACAAATAATACAAGAAGATTATTATAAATTACTAGACACAAAGGACACTGACTCATACGGCAGAAAGAGAGAATAATTTGATGACTTATGAACTACCAGAGAAACAAGAGGAGACAAGAAGTGAACGAAGGAGAGGGGAAATAAAAGATGATAGAAGATTTGTTAACGGCCATAGACTCGGTGGAAGCAAAATATGAGATGACAAAGTTTTTAGAGTGGGTTTATAAGTCGCCCAGAGAAAGTAATCTATATTAAATAATAAAGGGAAAATTGGAGAGTGGGAATGTATGATGGAATATTAATACAGAGGGATCAAACAAGGAGAAAAGCTGATGTGGTGGGAGGCAGTAGAAGAAATATGGTTGTGGGTACAAGAACCAGGGCACCCAGAGACTCAACATCTACTAACCAATAATTCGAAGTAGAAACTAGCAATAACCTATTTTTACACACTCCAAAACGTGCTGAGTCTAGGGAGAAAATCTTGAGTACATGGCAATACGGATACTATATCATCAACACACACTGATAGGGTGCCCGTGTAAGGGATCAGGACCTGACTGACAGCTGCTCTATACAGCAAAATTTTGTCCCATCTTCAAGGCTTGTTCTGTAACACATGGTTTCTTCACAATTGTTGTAGCTCTTGGCTTTCTCAAGATCAAGAGTTTTATGGGACAACGTTACCCCTCATAATAAAATTTTGTTCCATAATTGTCTCTTGTTCGTTACTCTGGACAGTAAGCTGCTGTGTCCAGGTCCAATATCGTTAATTATAGAATGATTTTTTTTATAAAAGAGAGAGAGAGAGAGAGAGAGAGAGAGAGAGAGAGAGAGAGAGAGAGAGAGAGAGAGAGAGTCTTTTTTTCAAGATAACACCAGGGTCAGATTTCTCAATTTTTGTGATGTGCGCTTACTAATATTTTTTCAATCACTGTAAGAGCTGGTAAATCCTGAGAGTCAATTAGATGTACCAGATTTCAGTAAGATCATGATGATAACCCATGATGATAACCCATGATGATAACCCATGATGATAACCCATGATGATAACCCATGATGATAACCCATGATGATAACCCTGATGATAACCCATGAGGATAACCCATGATGATAACCCGTGATGATAACCCACGATGATAACCCACGATGATAACCCTTGATGATAACCCGTGATGATAACCCGTGATGATAACCCATGATGATAACCCATGATGATAACCCATGATGATAACCCATGATGATAACCCATGATGATAACCCATGATGATAACCCATGAGGATAACCCATGATGATAACCCGTGATGATAACCCACGATGATAACCCACGATGATAACCCTTGATGATAACCCGTGATGATAACCCATGATGATAACCCATGATGATAACCCATGATGATAACCCATGATGATAACCCATGATGATAACCCACGATGATAACCCATGATGATAACCCATGATGATAACCCATGATGATAACCCATGATGATAACCCATGATGATAACCCATGATGATAATCCATGATGATAACCCATGATGATAACCCGTGATGATAACCCACGATGATAACCCACGATGATAACCCATGATGATAACCCGTGATGATAACCCATGATGATAACCCATGATGATAACCCATGATGATAACCCGTGATGATAACCCATGATGATAACCCATGATGATAACCCATGATGATAACCCATGATGATAATCCATGATGATATTCCATTATGATAACCCATGATGATAACCCACGATGATAACCCACGATGATAACCCATGATGATAACCCATGATGATAACCCATGATGATAACCCATGATGATAACCCATGATGATAACCCGTGATGATAACCCATGATGATAACCCATGATGATAACCCATGATGATAACCCATGATGATAAACCATGATGATATTCCATTATGATAACCCATGATGATAACCCACGATGATAACCCACGATGATAACCCATGATGATAACCCATGATGGTCCGAAAACTATTCTTTGCTCTTCAATTTTTGGGTTGTGAGTCTGTTTATCCTCGGTGTTGAGTTTTTTTTATTCTTTAATGGATTCTTTTTCATTTATTTTAATCGGGGAAAACGCTAAAACCGTAGGGGGGTCATATAATGAGTGAGGAATGACACACGAAATCGTAATAACACGATTGGAAACAATTCACGGAACGAACATTCTGGCCTCTGAGATTTAGTACCCACTTGCCCTGGATTCACGCCCCCGCCCCCCTCCCCTAGTTCCCTGATATATGAGTGGGGAATGAGAGGTTGTCAGGTTCGATTCAAGGAAAAGAAGGATAAATCCAGTTGCGTGGATTAAAAGCCCTCAATGTCATCAACCCACGTCCCTAGCGTGGATACTCTTCAACAATGTCATCAACCCACGTCCCTAGCGTGGATACTCTTCAACAATGTCATCAACCCACGTCCCTAGCGTGGATACTCTTCAACAGTGTCATCAACCCACGTCCCTAGCGTGGATACTCTTCAACAATGTCATCAACCCACGTCCCTAGCGTGGATACTCTTCAACAATGTCATCAACCCACGTCCCTAGCGTGGATACTCTTCAACAGTGTCATCAACCCACGTCCCTAGCGTGGATACTCTTCAACAATGTCATCAACCCACGTCCCTAGCGTGGATACTCTTCAACAATGTCATCAACCCACGTCCTAGCGTGGATACTCTTCAATAGTGTCATCAACCCACGTCCCTAGCGTGGATACTCTTCAACAATGTCATCAACCCACGTCCTAGCGTGGATACTCTTCAATAGTGTCATCAACCCACGTCCCTAGCGTGGATATTCTTCTACAATGTCATCAACCCACGTCCCTAGCGTGGATATTCTTCAACAATGTCATCAACCCACGTCCCTAGCGTGGATACTCTTCAACAATGTCATCAACCCACGTCCCTAGCGTGGATACTCTTCAACAATGTCATCAACCCACGTCCCTAGCGTGGATACTCTTCAACAATGTCATCAACCCACGTCCCTAGCGTGGATACTCTTCAACAATGTCATCAACCCACGTCCCTAGCGTGGATGCTCTTCAATAGTGTCATCAACCCACGTCCCTAGCGTGGATACTCTTCAACAATGTCATCAACCCACGTCCCTAGCGTGGATACTCTTCAACAATGTCATCAACCCACGTCCTAGCGTGGATACTCTTCAATAGTGTCATCAACCCACGTCCCTAGCGTGGATACTCTTCAACAATGTCATCAACCCACGTCCCTAGCGTGGATACTCTTCAACAATGTCATCAACCCACGTCCCTAGCGTGGATACTCTTCAACAATGTCATCAACCCACGTCCCTAGCGTGGATGCTCTTCAATAGTGTCATCAACCCACGTCCCTAGCGTGGATACTCTTCAACAATGTCATCAACCCACGTCCCTAGCGTGGATACTCTTCAACAATGTCATCAACCCACGTCCCTAGCGTGGATACTCTTCAATAGTGTCATCAACCCACGTCCCTAGCGTGGATAATCTTCAACAATGTCATCAACCCACGTCCCTAGCGTGGATACTCTTCAACAATGTCATCAACCCACGTCCCTAGCGTGGATACTCTTCAACAATGTCATCAACCCACGTCCCTAGCGTGGATGCTCTTCAACAGAGAACCATACATTATGTCAGTATATATCACCGTCTTCACACCATAGTTCTTCTTTCTTGTATATTTTGTCTAAAAAGAACAAAAAGTCACAATACCGTGACTGGAACAATACACAATAACCCACACATAGGAGAGAGGAGCTTACCACGACGTTTCGGTCCGACTTGGACCATTTACAAAGTCACACTGACAAAAAGGAGAGAAGGAGGTAGTATATATAGGCCAGCAGACAGGGACGGGATAAGAGGTAGTAGGAAGGGAAGTAGAGAGGTAGTGGTAGAGGCAGTAGTCGTAGTAGTGGAGTCAGTTAAAGACTAATAAAGAGGAGCACTGCAAGGGAACTAGGGGCCCATAAAGGGTGAGCCCCTTTTTTAGTCTTTGACTGATTCTACTACTGCTACGACTACTTCCTCTACCACTACCTCTCTACTTCCTTTCCTATTACCTCTCTTGTTCCGTCCCTGTCTGTTAGCCTATATATACTCCCTCCTCTCCTTACTGTTAGTGTGACTTTGTAAATGGTCCAAGTCGGACCGAAACGTCGTCGTAAGCTCCCCTTTCTTATGTGCAGGTTATTTGTGTATACTTTGGCTAACTGTTAATATGTATGAGAGTAACTTTTAAAATTACTTGTGACCATCGTGTATCAAACAGAGTGGGTCATCATTCTAGTCCTTTGAGTGATTTGTCCAATACTGTGAGATGCCTTCACTGTTAATGTACCTAGTTGGAAAACTGTTCAAGAGAACGTTTGTGTTTAGTATATCGTACTTAAATTGTGTGTAGTTGAAGGTTTACACTGTGTGGGTAGTTGCAGGTGTTCAGAGTATCGTGTTTACGTTGAATGAAGAGTTACAAGTATTGCCCTTACTTCACTTGCATAGTTGCAGGTTTTGGCGGAATCGTCCCACAGAAGGTTGCCGGGGCATTTGTACTCCCAGGCCAGACCACCTAAGGAGCACTTGCAGAACATGGAACAATCATCGGGGAAAGCATAGAGCTCAGGGTATTCCCCAAGCACCGGTGGGCACAGGGCAGAGACTTCTTCCGGGCACTGCGTGGGTGGTTTTTGTGTGGTCTCCTGCAGGGTGGCGGCGGCTGCCAGCAGTGTCCCCGTCAGCAGTAGAAGGCAAGTCCTCATCTGTTAATAAGGGAGTCTTATGGATGGTGAGAAGTGGGCGAGAGGAGGGTGAGAGGAGGGTGTGAGGAGGGCGGGAGGATGAAATGACAAGGAAGAGGATGGGGCAAGAAGAATAGGACAAGAAAGGGGATGGGATAAGGATGAACACAGGATAAGGAAAGGGACGGTATAAAGTGTTGAGCTATTATTTATATATGTTTCGAGGATAAGATCCAGTGTACCAGGCACAAAACACTCCAACCAGTGTTTTAAACTAACAAAGTATCCCAAGTACACAAGGGGTGTAGCACCTGTGCCACCTATCCAAAGTGTATCAAGGTGTATAGGAATTTTACTAAACCATTCTAGGTTTAATAAACCTTCCTAGGGGTAAAAGACAGTGTAGGATCTATGACAAACCGTCCTAGGACCTATACTAAACCCTCCTGGGCGTAGAAGTGAATGATGGAGAACATTAGTGAGATTTTCTTGATAATGAGCAAATGACAATTACTTCTTCTTCCTTCTAACATTTCAGTCACTCACCTTGCTGGCTGTGCTTCTAGGTTCCAGTGCTTGACTCACCACTGAGACACTCACCTTCCTGGCTGTGCTTCTAGGTTCCAGTGCTTCACTCACCACTGAGACACTCACCTTCCTGGCTGGGCTTCTAGGTTCCAGTGCTTGACTCACCATCACCTGCTCTTATATATACGCCACTGTACTTGGGAATCACCATCTGAAGACGGATATTTTTCTCCTCTAACACTGAACATTCTTATTTTTATGTTTACCATAAGTCACGAGGCACGGTGTTATCTTGTGTCATGGACCACCAGACACGCTTGTGTTACCAGGACCTGGAGTATACCTGGAGAGGGTTTCGGGGGACAACGCCCCCGCGGCCCGGTCTGTGACCAGGCCTCATGGTGGATCAGGCCCTGATCAACCAGGCTCAAATTTTTTCATTAAAATAATACCTTTATTTACTACAAGTACATGTACAAGTTATACAGTCCTAGCTGACGTCAGTGACATACTACTATACAGAAAGCCCCTTGTTATGCAGTGCATTGATGGCAAATTAGGTCAGTTTTGTCCCAGGATGCGACCCACACCAGTCGACTAGCACCCAGGTACCCATTTTACTGATGGGTGAAAATAGACAACCGGTGTAAGGAAACACGTCCGATGTTTCCACCCCTTCGCCGGGAATCGAACCCGGACCCTCGCCGTGTGAAGCGAGAGCTTTTGCCACCAGGCCACCGTGTTATCTTTTGTCATGAACCACCAGACATGCTTGTGTTACCGTGTTATCTTGTGTCATGAACCACCAGACATGCTTGTGTTACCGTGTTATCTTGTGTCATAAACCACCAGACATGCTTGTGTTACCGTGTTATCTTGTGTCATGAACCACCAGTCATGCTGGTGTTACCGTGTTATCTTGTGTCATGAACCACCAGACATGCTTGTGTTACCGTGTTATCTTGTGTCATGAACCACCAGACATGCTTGTGTTACCGTGTTATCTTGTGTCATAAACCACCAGACATGCTTGTGTTACCGTGTTATCTTGTGTCATGAACCACCAGTCATGCTTGTGTTACCGTGTTATCTTGTCATGAACCACCAGACATGCTTGTGTTACCGTGTTATCTTGTGTCATGAACCACCAGACATGCTTGTGTTACCGTGTTATCTTGTGTCATGAACCACCAGACATGCTTGTGTTACCGTGTTATCTTGTGTCATGAACCACCAGACATGCTTGTGTTACCGTGTTACCTTGTGTCATGAACCACCAGACATGCTTGTGTTACCGTGTTATCTTGTGTCATAAACCACCAGACATGCTTGTGTTACCGTGTTATCTTGTGTCATGAACCACCAGACATGCTTGTGTTACCGTGTTATCTTGTGTCATAAACCACCAGACATGCTTGTGTTACCGTGTTATCTTGTGTCATGAACCACCAGACATGCTTGTGTTACCGTGTTATCTTGTGTCATAAACCACCAGACATGCTTGTGTTACCGTGTTATCTTGTGTCATGAACCACCAGACATGCTTGTGTTACCGTGTTATCTTGTGTCATGAACCACCAGACATGCTTGTGTTACCGTGTTATCTTGTGTCATAAACCACCAGACATGCTTGTGTTACCGTGTTATCTTGTGTCATGAACCACCAGTCATGCTTGTGTTACCGTGTTATCTTGTGTCATGAACCACCAGACATGCTTGTGTTACCGTGTTATCTTGTGTCATGAACCACCAGACATGCTTGTGTTACCGTGTTATCTTGTGTCATGAACCACCAGACATGCTTGTGTTACCGTGTTATCTTGTGTCATGAACCACCAGACATGCTTGTGTTACCGTGTTACCTTGTGTCATGAACCACCAGACATGCTTGTGTTACCGTGTTATCTTGTGTCATGAACCACCAGACATGCTTGTGTTACCGTGTTATCTTGTGTCATGAACCACCAGACATGCTTGTGTTACCGTGTTATCTTGTGTCATAAACCACCAGACATGCTTGTGTTACCGTGTTATCTTGTGTCATGAACCACCAGACATGCTTGTGTTACCGTGTTATCTTGTGTCATAAACCACCAGACATGCTTGTGTTACCGTGTTATCTTGTGTCATAAACCACCAGACATGCTTGTGTTACCGTGTTATCTTGTGTCATGAACCACCATACACGCTTGTTACCATGTTATCTTGTGTCATGAACCACCAGACACGCTTGTGTTACCGTGTTATCTTGTGTCATGAACCACCAGACATGCTTGTGTTACCGTGTTATCTTGTGTCATGGAGCGTGAGGCACGCTTGTTACCGTGTAATCTTGTAGAATAAGTCAACTGGCATGCTTGTGTTTTCTTGTAGAATGATCTAGCAGGCACGATGCTTCTTATGTAGTTAGTTCAGTCCTGGAGTTAACGCTGAAGGCAATGAGGTCACATTGACCTGAGGAATGGGAGGCATTTGGGAAGACAAATCCAGTTTCTGCATCAAGAGCCCCTCACCGGCATCAAGGCACCTTCCTGAGGGGATGGCACCAGTAAGACTGGGGAGGATAAGAGTCTATAAGACAAAGCATTTCCCTCTCTGTGTGTTTCATCAAGCATACTAATATGGAAATAAGTAATGGACCTCAATGGAAATAAGTCACTCTATCTGACTTTTATGGGTTATCTTAGGTTTTCTACACATATGCTGCTATGTATGATAATCTATGTAAATGTATTTGTGTATACCTGAATAAACTTACTTACTATTATTCTCACAACAGGTATACTCCAGGTATACACTTGAGGAACGCTGTTGGGATTGTCGTCTTATTTTATTGAAGAAGTAATTCATTGGGATACCCTTACATCTTCAAACACTTTGCATTTATTAAACTCCTTAACAGGGCCACTGCGATAGTTGCATAGTGGAGAATATCGAATAAACAATGCATTACCCTATTAACCGGGCTGTGGGTCGTATGTTGAACTACGTACGGCCAGCAGTAACAGTCTGGTTGATTAGGCCCTGATACACTGGGAGGTCTGGTCAATTACTGGGCTGCGGGGGCATAGACCCAAGGAACACCCTCTATAGTAAGGACAAAGCTCATCTCGTGTCAAAGAGATCGACACTTACCAGGGATTTTCTACTCTTAGTAGCTTCTCTGGGACTTCTCTGGACACTTACCTCGACTTACTTTACCGACGCCTGTCTTCACCTAACACAGGTTTATTTATGGCTAAGCATTGCCAGATCAACTAAGTCTTCGGTGTTTCATCTGTTGAAGAAAAACAGAATGAAAATGTGACACGAAGTCAACAATACTATGAAGCAAAGGCTCGTCACAGCGTGTTGCAAACTCATGGGCATTCCTGGTTACCTAACCAGCGGCAGCAAGAAGCATCAACATGGAGTCACCTTGCTACCCTAAAAAAAGACGGTAAGTAGATAGTGTGGGACTACACATGTGCATCTACAGTGCTCCCGACACTTATCACCGATATAACGAATCTGAAGGTTGTCCCTGCTGCAGTGGCGTCGTAACGGGGGGCGGGGGCCACCCTGGGTGACACCATCAAGGGGTGACACCATCAAGGGGTGACACCATAGAGCCCCTAAAGAAAGGTGACACTAATGCCCAAGACAGTGCTGCACCAACATAAGAGAAGAATCCTTCGTTTCTATATAGCCTATTATATGATTACAGAGTACAAATAGGCCTATGTAGGGAAAATCATTGATTTTGTGATGTGATAGATGATTTTGCAGGATTGAAGGCAAGGAAATGTAAGATGAGATTCACTGAGATGTTACCTGTACTCAAGGTCACTGAGATGTTACCTGTACTCAAGGTCACTGAGATGTTACCTGTACTCATGTCGTATCAGTATCATATGTACACTTGTGTAGTGTACCAGCATTCAGCATTCATCCCACTTATACAGCTGGTCCCTTTGCGTGTGACGTCACGATACCCGCTGACGTCAGAGGCTCAGCCATGTGCATAGGCTCACATAGGCGTAAACCCTCACTAGCCAG
>WNWK01026298.1:0-27554 GCA_009830355.1 Cherax destructor
TTAAGCAGTAAAAACAACATAATACATCACGATAATGAACTACAATTACATATTCTCTCTTATATTTGTAAGATCTGTTGGTCTAAAAAACTTGTTTGGCTTTTGGGGACTCTCAGGAACGTAACCCTATTTTTCCCATAAGTTCTTTTAATTATCTAACACGATTTTAGCTAACACGACGTTTTCAGGAACGTAACTACCGTGCTAAATGAGGGCCTACTGTATTATGTTGTTTATGCTGCTTAAGACTAAATGCAACAGAAATAATAGTATTTCTTTCCTTAAATTGTGGGTGCTGGTGTTTGTCGATGATTGTGAAGAGAGTGGAGAGGTATCCTGTGGCCCTACTAGGCTGAGGTGGATGGTAGAGGTTCTGGTACTGAAGTCGATGGTTGTACTGGAGTGTGCATAAATTCTGTAATGGATTTCTGTTCTATTTTACCCTGCAGTACATTATACAGCTGACATTACAGCATCATCTGCTCTAGACACCTTTTCAGACCACTGTCAGGGCCCTCTTCAGTGAAAAAGTCTAACTTTAAGTCAGTAAAGTCAGTCAGTAAATTAGTCAAGTCAGTAAGTCAGTCAAGCCAGTCAGTAAATCAGTAAGTCAAGTCAGTAAACTCAAGTCAGTAAGTCGGTCAGTCAGTAAGTCAGTCACTCAACTCAGTAAATCAGTCAGTAAGTCAGTCACTCAACTCAGTAAATCAGTCAGTAAAGCAAGTCAGTCTGTCAAGTCGGTAAGTCAGTGTCAGTAAGTCTGTCAGTAAAGTCAATAAGTCAGTCAATCAAGTAAGTCAGTCAGTCAAGTCAGTAAGTCATTCAAGTAAGTTAGTAAAGTTAGTAAGTCATTCAAGTAAGTCTGTCAGTTAAGTCAGTCAGTCAGTCAGTTATTCATCACACAAACTCATACATTTACCTCATTCTTTTTAATTGTACAGACTGACACGTCATTACGGCCACAGGCTATCTCTTGTCTAATATCTATTTTCTTCATTAACTCTAAGACTTAAAGGCTTATACCTTTTCTTGCCACTTTCAGCAACACTGTTATGCCTACTGGGTGCCATGATTGCTTAGCAGATACAAGATATGGCAATTAACCCTTTCGGGGTTTCGGCCATATTAGTACGGCTTACGCGCCAGGGTTTTCCACGTACTAGTATGCATAAATTATAGCGGCTTCAAATCGAGGGGGAGAGAGCTGGTAGGCCTGCATGTGATAGAATGGGTCTATGTGGTAAGTGTGCGCAGTAGGAAAAAAATCTATGCACCCGCATTGCATTGTGGGAGTGGTAATTCAGTGCACCTTTGTCACCAAGCCATGCGGTAAGGAATACCTCACTCCAGCAGTGTGAGTGGTAGGGAAGGCAGTGGGGAGAGTGAGGAAGACAGTGGGGGTGGGGAAGACAGTGGGGGGTGGGGAAGACAGTGGGGTGGGTGGGGAAGACAGTGGGGGAAGGCTGGCTGGCTGGCTGGCTGGCTGGCTGGCTGGCTGACCAGCTGGCTGACTGGCTGGCTGGCTAGCTGGCTGGCTGGCTGGCTGGCTGGCTAGCTAGTTTGCTGTCACACAGGTACACATAAATACATAGTGTAAATAACCTAGGATAAATACATAATGTAAATTACATAGAATAAATACATAGTGTAAATTACCTAGGCTAACCCAAAAAATCCAGACTGGAAAATAATATGTATCGACTCAGATGTGGCAATGTTGGTTCACTAGTGACTGCCTCTGAGACAGAGAGAGACAGAAAGAGAGACAAGCAGGCAGATAAAACAGTCTTTATTCTTCAAAAAACTCAGCGCTCATCAAAGCTTGTGATGGCCTAATTGAAGGTACAACTGCACAAACCCACGTAGATCACAAAATGACCCAAGAATACTAGAAATGCTACCCAAACCTTAACAAAATTGAAGATCTAAGGAAGACAGCCCTGCAAACCCAAACATCGCCCGCGCTGCCAGACGAACGCCTAACCCAAGCTAAAGGAAATAAAGCCTCCATAGCTTCACTAGTGATACTATGAGCGGAAATCGCAGAGGAACCAACAACAGTAACAAGAAACCAACGCTAAGGACTTTGAAACACATGTCTACACAACAGAAAGCTGGTGCATCAACAACCCCCCACACCCCCGCTCGGGTCCCGACAACAATAACAACACCGAACATGGCTGACTCTCCCACCAACCCCACCAGCTTCGTAGGATTCCATCCTGGACACCAAGGTATGACTACTCCTGATACTATTAGGGAATACATCATTGCCCTTGAAGCTGAAAACAAAGACATCAAAGCAAAACTAGTGAAATATGAATCCAAGTTAACTAACCTCGAGATCAAGATCCAAAACCTTGAAGAGAAGATCGCATCGGGAAATACTGACACAGAAAATACTCTACAAACAGCTATAACCAGTCACACCGATCAAATAACAACCCTGAATATGAAGGTGGAAGAAGCAATCAAGGACTGGAATAACACTTGACTTGATGAATATCTTGATTTTCAAGATGACAAAACCGAACAAGATAACTTGTCTGATGCAGTTATAATAAACAGCAACCACATTCCCAGAGACATAACTCAATCCCAGTGCAAGGAAACTGCTATCAACATATTACAAGACCACCTACGAGTTAATGTGCAAAGTAATGAAATCAAAGAAACACGATTGCTAGGAAAACAAGGTAAACCTAGTATAATGATCAGACTTCATTCATATGATACAAAAAAGGACCTAATTAAATCAGCAATTACAGTGAAAAATGGAGTATACATCAACGAGTGCCTAACCAGGAAATGTCAAAACCTTCTGTTTAGGTTGAGAAAACTTAAACTGGAGAACAAAATCCATCAGTGCTTCGCTCGTGATGGAAAAATACTAGTTCGCAAAGTATCAACAGGTCAGCAATTTTCTATATCAAACGAACGTGATCTCACCAACTTCCTTAGACAAGCTGACATTACCATTACTGATTAGCCAATTGTCCTCAACACATAATATACGTGTGGTGTATTAATGTATGTTACTACTACATTATTGTGCAATTTTTTGTACTAACTTTACTAGCTAGTACCAACTACCTCATACACAATGTACTTTTTTTTAGTGCTATTACTTGCTTAAACTTTTTAATATAAATCAAATCTTGCTTCTAAATTAATTTTATATCATATTTACTATCTGTCCATTTAATTTAATCCCCATTTATATATTCTCTTGAAATAGTTCCCAACAAATCAATACCTCTTGAAATAGTTCCCAACAAATCAATACCTAGTACTGCCTTTCATCCAATAACTCCTTTACTTGAAACTTTAAAAGATAATTAAGGTGCTAATTCTGGTGCTAAAGTGTTTTACTCTTTTTGTTTACTATTATATTCCCTAAAGTGTTTACTATTATATTCCCTAGTTTTTTTTTTTTTTTTTTAAATATCTGCCACAGTTCTTATATTAATTTTTATTATAATAATTAAAGTGCTAACTCAGGTACTAAATTACTTTACTTTCATTGTTACTATTATTTTCCCTAGCTCCTTTATTCCTAGCTTTAGAATAACTACGATAGTTCAATTAATTGCATTTGTATAAATTAACTAAGGTACAAATTCACGTGCCAAGAACTCTGTCAAATATCTTATATATCTGTGAACAATTATTAAAAATTTGTAATAATTTAATAGATACTAAGAATTTAATCTAGTACCATATTATTAAGTTTAGTATTATCCATTGTTCTCAGGTCTAGTTATAGAATCACATCAAATCTTATGATTACAGGAATTGATCCTGATATCAACCTATTATTAAATGACTTACATGATTCCAACAGCAACTGCAACTATTACACAGCAGATCAAGCAAAGACATTACTCAGAGCCAACAATAACATAACTATCTTCAATTACAATGTTAGATCTTTAAGCAAACATTATGATGACCTCACAGCACTACTCCAATCCCTCCAGACCAATATGTCAATCATCACACTCACTGAGACCTGGCTAAAGCCTGATACTACAGATGTCTATGCCATCCCAGGTTACACAGCCATTCACAACTGTAGGACAGATCAGCGAGGGGGTGGAAGAATAGCTATATATTACTCGGATCAACTTGAATGTATCAATAACTCTTGCATAAGGGATGACCATGGAGAATATATTATAGCTAAATTTAAATCAAAAGACCTGCAAAAACCCCTCACAGTGATAAACATCTACAGATTACCACAGTCAAACATTCACCATTTTAGTGAAAAACTAGGAAACCTGATAACTGATGCACACATGAACAAAGACCATTTGCTGCTCACAGGAGATTTCAATATAAATCTCCTACATGACCAGGACGCACAAGTAACAGAATTCACAAACACTATGAGCAACTGTTTGTTACTACCAACAGTATCAAAACCTACAAGAATCTTCGAGACTAGTACCTCATTACTAGACCACATCTGGACTAACACTATATCCCCTCTAAAATCAGGCATAATCACAGACAACACCACAGACCACTATCCGACCTTTCTCATAACCAACCTTGGTAAATTGCCCCTAGATATTACAAAAGTTACTTTCAGACTACATAACGAGTCAGCTGTAAATAACTTTATAACAGCTATGATTAACATTGACTGGCATAATGAGTTGGAAACATATACAGATACTAATGAATGCATCAAGAATTTCCTTAACAAAACCCACCACCTCTATAACAAACTTTGCCCTAAAAAACTAAACAGATCACAGCTAAGAGACTTAACAATCCCTGGCTAACACCCAACATCCTTAAATCCATTAACAAAAGGCACCAATATGAAAAACAATACAGAAGGGGTCTAATAACCAGAGAACAATCCAAACGCAACTCATCAATCCTTACCAGCCTGATAAGAAGATCAAAAAAATTGTATTATGAGAACAGACTCCTGAACATAAAAGGTGATATGAAAAAGACCTGGAAGACCCTATCTGCAATTCTAGGAAATAATAAGATAGCTCAAAACAACACCATCAAATTATCAAAAGCAGATGAACCCCTACTCACCTACTGAGACAGCAAACAGACTTAATGTTTTCTTCTCCACCATAGGAAAGAATCTAGCGAGTAAAATCCCAAGCTCAAACACCCGTCCAACAGACTACCTCACAAACACCTACCCTAATACGCTATTCCTAGCTCCTACCAACCCAATTGAAATCTCGCTCATAATCAACACCCTTAAAAACAAGGCAGGAGACATAAACAGCTTACCAACTTTTATGCACAAAAAAGCTTCACAGGTACTGTCACCAATTATAGCAACACTATTCAATAAATCCATTGAAGCCTCTACCTTTCCATCAATTCTCAAAATAGCTAGGGTCACCCCGATCCACAAAGGAGGTGATCAAACAGACTTGAATAATTATAGACCAATTTCTAATTTACCACTGCTTTCTAAAATCTTTGAAAAATTTATTCATAGACAAATCTATTCCTACCTCGTCTCACACAATATACTCAACCCCTGTCAATTTGGATTCAGGACAAACAAGAGCACAAACGATGCTATTATGCACATGGAGTTAATATACACCGCAATTGAGAAGATTGAAATCCCACTGGGAATCTTCATTGATCTACACAAAGTTTTTGATACAGTCGACCATGATTTACTGCTCACAAAATTAGCACACTATGGTATAAGGGGGCACCCACTCAACTACCTAAAGTCATACCTCACCAACAGAAGCCAATACGTGTACACAAATGGAGAGAACTCGTCCACACAACAAATTACAGTCGGAGTCCCTCAAGGAAGTGTCCTGGGGCCACTCCTATTCCTCATTTACATAAATGACCTACCGAATGCATCACAACTACTCAAACCCATTTTATTTGCAGATGACACAACATATGTCTTCTCTCACCCAAATCCAGTTATACTGGCCAACACTGTTAATGCCGAATTACAGAAAATATCAACATGGATGACGACTAACAAGCTTACTCTCAATATTGACAAGACCTATTTCATACAGTTTGGAAGCAAAGCCACAAATGTTTCACTTAACATAACGCTCAATGGTTCACCCATCA
Source organism: Cherax destructor (assembly GCA_009830355.1). Lineage (NCBI taxonomy): Eukaryota > Metazoa > Arthropoda > Malacostraca > Decapoda > Parastacidae > Cherax > Cherax destructor. The sequence goes on from WNWK01026298.1 coordinate 6,100, forward strand.
CAAGACTCACAGAGGGAAAATTCCTAGGAATCCACCTTGACAGTAGCCTAAAATTCCAAACACACATACAACAAATTTCCAAGAAAATCTCAAAGACGGTAGGCATATTATCAAAGATACGCTATTATGTGCCACAATCAGCTCTCCTTGCACTATATCATTCACTTATCTACCCTTATTTCACCTATGGAATCTGTGCATGGGGATCAACAACACTAAATCACCTTAGACAACTCATAACACAACAAAAGGCTCCAGTCAGAATGATAACAAATTCCCACTCTAGACAGCATACTCCACCAATATTCAAAAGTCTAAAACTACTCACCGTAAAGAACATTCATACTTATTCTTGTGCCTACTACATATATAAAACTTTACACTCTAATATAAACCCTCCGCTCAAAATTCTCCTCACCAACTTTAATAGGACCCATGACCACAACACAAGACACAGATCCCTTTTTGATATACCCCGTGTTCATATCAACCTATGTAAAAATTCTATGCACATAAAGGGCCCCAGAATCTGGAATTCATTACCAGTAAATATTAAGATAACCTTGTCTGAAAATCAATTTAAGACTCAACTCAAAAACCACCTACTTACCCAAAACTAAATAATCATACTATAAACTACTTTGAAAAATGCTCATTATTACTTTCCTATACGATAATCTCAATTTTTAATAATATGTTACTATTATGTTACCCCCTACTCACCCAAAACTAAATACTCATATTATAAGTTAATGTCAAAAATGCTCAATGTTATTTCCCTTAAGATAAACTCAATTCCATATTACCATTAGAGAATCTAAACACCTGTAACAATCTAATATCATCATTTAATAATTTTAACAGTCAAATTTCATCATATTGTAATTTTAAAACAATTTTTAACTAGAATAAACTCAATAAATTGCTCTAATATTAAGTACATAGTCTTTAAGTTACAAAATTAAGCTGCCCCTAATGCCATGGCATGTCAGTGGCTCTCCTTGCACTCAATTTACATTGCAACTATCAATACCTATGTAATCTGCAATGAAATAAAATTTACTTTACTTTACTAAAGGGAAGGCAGTGTACCCTCATTTGTCAAATGTCATCACTCTCATTAGTTTGGTGATAAGAGGAGGCTAACCTGTCACCCCCTGGCTGGCTGGCTGGCAGGCAGGGAGACAGGGAGGCAGGCAGGGAGGGAGGGAGGGAGACAGGGAGGCGAAGGCAGTGTACCCTCATCAAATGTCAACACTAATTAGTTTAGCGATAATAATAAGATAAGAGGACCCTCACCTCTCATCAAATGTCACTGCTGTAATTAGATTAGTGATAAGACTGACACACTCTTTCACCATGCTTCAATAATAATAATAATTATTATTATTTTATTATTATTATTATTATTATTATTATTATATTCACCCGTGTATCCTAGGTAATTTACACTATGTATAATTGTATTTATGTGTTCCTGTGAGATAGACACACAGCCAGCCAGTCAGTCAGTCTGTCAGTCAGTCAGTCCAGTCAGTCAGTCAGTCAGTCCAGTCAGTCAGTCCAGTCAGTCAGTCCAGTCGGTCGGTCGGTCGGTCGGCTGGCCATCCATCCAGCCAGCTGTTAAGCCAGCCAGCTGGTCAGCAAGCCAGCCAGTCAGCCAGCAGTTATTGTGTAGTATACAAGGAGTGTATATATACAAAATATGGTTTATATTGGTCTCACAGGACATAAAAGTTACTTGAAAGAATAAAATGTTAAAAAATAAAAGAAAAAAGTAGAAAAAAAAAACTATTACTGGGTGACTGGCAGTCGGCAATGTTGCCGTAAGTGGTTCACTTTCTGTCAACTTCAAGCCTCTATATCTCCGTAAGTATTGATCGCAAAATTTTTTTTTTAGCCTATTAGATTTAGAAAAAAAATATATCATTTCATAAGAAAAAATATTTTTTTTTTTTTAAATTCTTGGACCCCTGAGAACGAGTTTCGGAGAGGGTCCTTGGACCCCCAAAGGGTTAAGAGGTCAAAACACAATTCACAAACACAGCTAGCTCCTAGGGAGCATTTGTACTGGACACGTATTCACAAAGGCTGGGATGGGGGTGGCGGGTGTGTCGGGGGTGGCAGGGGTTGGTGAGAGGTCTTCCCCACTGACCCACAGCAAGGTGGCAGCTTGAGCTGGGGAAATTTTTTCCGCGCCTGCAAACACAACCATGTAAAGTTCATTTTACAAAGTGTTGTATAAAATTGGGCCGCAATTTTTCAATAGTGCAATAACCAAAACATGGCAAAGAAATCCATGTAATATAATGGTCTACTGTATATCAAAACTGTAATTATTTTCTACTGAACTTACTAAAGCCATATAGCGTGAACTAGTTGAATACTATTAAATTTTCTTGTATTCATTGTAACTCACCTAATGACCATATGTAAATTTACTGCACTGTTATTACCTTATTAATCTTAAGTTAGTCTTAAGTATGCCCAAAATGCTCTGCATATAAAGGGGCTTTTGGCATATTTACCAAATTGTTACACTCCTTTGTACAAAATTGTATCATGCTAAAATAGACGTTATTGTTATTATTATTGTTATTAATTAACATCAGGTACCTATGATAACAGGCCTATGAGAGGGAACTGAGTTTTTTCTAATTTGGTAGATCATATTACTTAATACATAGTTTCATATCATACATCAGTATATTTGATAAAGAAAATACAGTAGAAAAGTTGCTAAAAATTAAACTTACAACAGCTTCAGATTAATGTAATATAAAAATCCACATTTCTTGACAAAATTGTACCAATTAAATAAAACCCATGACACTGACACCAAATGATGATATACAGTGTCCCTTAAGTTATGTAGGCTGGAGTTACGATCTACACTCATGAAAAATTTGAGATACTATATGCATTTATGATTTAATTATGCCATCTTTTGTGAGTTGACTTGTCAGAAGATGGGTTTATGAAGGATGAGATTAACCATAGAATTGATGAAGGAAAAAAGGTGAGTGGTGCATTGAGGTATCTGTGGAGACAAAGAACATTATCCATGGAGGCAAAGAAGGGAATGTATGAGAGTATAGTGGTACCAACACTCTTATATGGGTGTGAAGCATGGGTTGTAAATGCTGCAGCGAGGAGGCGGCTCGGAGGCAGTGATGTTGTGTCTAAAGGGGGGCAATGTGTGGTGTAAATATTATGCAGAGAATTTGTAGTGTGGAAATTAGGAGGTGTGGAGTAGTGATGTATCGGATATCCGCATCCGCAGAACATCCACACAATTTCTTACATCCGCATCCGCATTTTACTGTAAACAGATATCCGCATCCGAAATCCGCGGATCATCCGCACAATCTCTTACACCTGCATCCGCAAAATAGGTAAGTAAGACATCCGTATACACATCCGCATTTGCGGATACAGTGGACCCCCGAGTAACGAGCATAATTCATTCCAGAAGCCTGCTCAAGTACCATTACCGAACGAATTTTCTCCCTTAAGGAATAATGTCAAGTAGGTTAGTCCATTTCAGACCCCCAAAAATACACTTACAAAAGCACTTACAATATTATACTTACATAGTTGTACGATTTCCGAGGTGCTCGTTACTCGGGGGTCCACTGTATCTAAATTTTCACATCCGATATATCCCTAGTGTGGAGTTACTAAAAGTATTAGTCAGAGGGCTGTTGAGGTGGGTTGATCATTTAGAGAGAATGGAACAAAGTAGAATGACTTGGAGAGCATATAAATCTGTAGGGAAAGGAAGGCGGGGTAAAGGTCGTCCCCAAAAATGTTGGAGGAAGGCGGTAAAGGAAGTTTTGTGGGCAAGTGGCTTGGACTTCCAGCAAGCATGCTTGAGCATGTTAGATGGGAGTGAATGGAGATGAATGGTTTTTGGGACCTGACTAGCTGTTGGAGTGTGAGCAGGGTAATATTTTGTGAAGAGATTCAAGGAAACCGGCTAGCTGGACTTGAGTCCTGGAGGTGGGAAGTACAATGCCTGCACTTTAACCCTTTCACTGTCGGTGCTGTAATATTACAGCTTGCAAGCCAGTGTTAGTGCCGTAATATGCCAAAATTCTAGTGGCTTCCAATCTTGCAGAAGAAAGCTGGTAGGCCTACATATGAGAGAATGGGTCTGAGTGGTCAGTGTGCACAGTATAAAAAAAATCCTGCAGCACACAGTGCATAATAAGAAAAAAAAAAGGACTTGTGTTTTTGGTTTAAACACCGACTTTGCTGTGTATTTTTGTATGGTATTTATGTTTGTATTCTCGCTTTCTTGGTCTCATTTGATAGAATGGAAGATATACTATTACAGAAATAGAGATGATTTTGAATGGTTTACAAAATAAAAGTACAGTGAGCCCCCGGTTCTCGTGATTAATCCATTCCAGAGGGCTTAATGAACACCGAATATAATGAACTCTGAATCTATTTTCCCCATAAGAAATAATGGAAATAAAATTAATCTATTCCAGACACCCAAAAGTATTAAAATATAATATTTTTTTTCAACATATAGACATTAAATTACACACAAAACAATGAGAATTAAAGAAATAATAGTACAATAACATGTCACTTACATTTATTGAAGAATTGTTGATGTGTGGAAGACGGGAGGAGGGGAGAGGATGGAGTAGTATGCTAGTGTTTGGAAGGGGAATCCCCTTCCATTAACACTGCAGGTACCAAATTCTTTTCTGGGGTTACTGGCCTTTTTCTTTTAATGCCACTAGGACCAGGTTGAGAGTCACTGGAACTTTCTCTCACAAAAAATCTATCCAGGGAGCTATGTGTCTGGCATTTCTTTAAAATATCCCTGAAATGGGACACCACATTGTCATTGTACATGTGGCCAACACGGCCTGCAACAGCTTGGTTAGGGTGATAATCATCCATAAAGCCTTGCACATCAGCCCATTTGGCACAGATTTCCCTAATCCTTGAAGAAGGCACCTTCCTCCATCTCTGTTCCTCCTCCTCCTCTGGACCATTTTCCTGAACTGTGGTCTGTTGTTGCTGTTGCTGTTGAAGCTCTTGCAGATCTTCAGTGGTAATCTCTTTATTGTCCTCCTCCACCAACTGTTCCACTTCCTCGGTACAAACATCCAACCCCATGGACTTGCCCAGTTCCACAATTTCTTTCACAACAGGCTCAGGCTCAGGGTTCTGAGGCTCAGCCCCAAAACCTTCAAAATCCCTCTCTAGGACACAGTCTGGCCACAATTTTCTCCAGGCAGAGTTCAAAGTCCTGGTAGTCACTCCCTCCCAAGCCTTACCTATAAGGTTTACACAATGCAGGATATGGAAATGATCTTTCCAAAACTCTTTTAGGGTCATATTCATGTCTGTGGTCACATCAAAGCACTTTTGAAACATTGCTTTGGTGTAGAGTTTTTTAAAGTTGGAAATGACCTGCTGGTCCATGGGCTGGAGGAGAGAAGTGGTATTAGGGGGCAAGAACTTCACTTTGATGAACTTAAAATCCTTCACCATTTGCTCTTCCATGTCTCGAGGATGACAAGGAGCATTGTCCATTATCAGGAGGCATTTAAGTGGCAAATTATTTTCCTCGAGATATTTCTTCACACTGGGGCCAAACACTTCATGAAACCAGTCAAAGAAAATTTCCCTAGTGACTCATGCCTTATTGTTAGACTTCCACATCACATACAAATTAGCCTTGGCGACACTGCATCTCTTAAACGCTCGGGGATTTTCAGAATGATACACCACTAAAGGTTTCACTTTAAAATTACCACTGGCATTGGCACAAAGCATAAGAGTTAGCCTGTCTTTCATAGGCTTGTGTCCTGGGAGTGCCTTTTCCTCCGGTGTAATGAAGGTCCTGTTTGGCATTTTCTTCCAAAACAGGCCTGTTTCGTCACAATTGAACACTTGTTGGGGTTGGAATTGTTCAGCTTCTATGTACCACTTGAATTTATTCACGTAATTTTCAGCCGCACTTTTGTCAGAACTGGCTGCCTCACCATGCCTCACAACACTATGTATGCCACTATGCTTCTTAAATCTGTCAAACCAGCCTTTGCTGGCTTTAAATTCATTCACTTCAGCACTCGTTGCAGGCATTTTCTTAACGAGATCATCATGCAACTGCCTTGCTTTTTCAGATATTATCGCCTGTGAAACACTATTGTTTCTCGTTGATCCACACCAACAACAAAGTTTCCACTTCTTCCAGCACTTGAGATCTCTGTTTTGTGACCATACTTGCACCTTTCGCAACAACAGCATCCTTGATTTCCTTTCTCTTGGCCACAATGGAAGAGATGGTTGAATGGGATTTGCCATAGAGCCTGGCCAGCTCAGCCAAACGAACTCCACTTTCATATTTTGCAATGATCTCCTTCAATTCTACCGTATTTCTGACATTCTTTACCACAGGCTTGGCACTAGGAGCTTTCTTATGGCCCAAGGTGGCTTATTTAGCAGTTGCAAGCACTAAAAACACTGGAATAATGACAAAATGTATGGTATGAATGCGTGGGTGGCGCTCACTCGCTGGTAAACAATAGCAGACTGACGCTGAATGGAGTGCCCGGGCCCGCTCAGCCACGCGTACGCATCCAGGACGAATCATTAACTCCGAGCGGATTCGTTAACACCGAGCTCAATTTTTTGTGAAAAAACTTAACGAACATCGATTTTAACGAACTCCGACGCTAACGAACACCGAAGGTTGACTGTACCTTGAAATTGAGCTCAAAGTAGCGGAAATGTTCGATTTTTGCCGATGTTTAAGAGTAAACAAATGACGTCACGCGTCCAATACACATCAACTAGTGGGTCTCACAAATGTGCTGATATTATTTATACCATTTTTACAATAATGCAGTAGTCTGCATAACAGTAAATCTTCTATTTTTTGTGTGAATAAAATTTCAAAATGGAAAGCAAGTGTAATGTAAGAGAGGCCTGGAGGCATGACTAATGAACAGAGAAAATATTATTTTAGTGCTAGGAATGTTTGTATTGTTAATTCTGGGCTCTATTTTGAAATTGGCTTTATGTACTTGTTGTGTATGAAATTGGCCAAATTACCAATTTCTGATCACTTTATTGGGTAGTTGAAATCGGTAAATGGGCGGTTTCTTGTACTCAGTCGATAGAACAAATATAGTTCGAATGAAATAGCTGTGAGTTTGGTCGACTGGAACAATGGAATTGGCTGAAAATAGGGCTCAAAGTGGACGAAATCGCTGATGCATAAATACAGTGGACCCCCGGAGTTCGTACTGCTCCAAACTCGAACAATTATGTACTAAGTGTATTTTTGTAAGTGCTTTTGTAAGTGTATTTTTGGGGGTCTAAAAGGACTAATCTAATTTACATTATTCCTTATGGGAACAAATTCGTTCGGTAACGGCACTTGAGCAGCATTCTGGAACAAATTAATGACGAACTCTGGGAGTCCACTGTGTTGCCGAGACTGCTAACTTCGCGAGAGCGTAATTCCATAAATTTTCCATCAAATTTTGTTTTTTTGGTGTCATTACCACCTGGACACCGAGAGCAAGTTTGTGAGCAGGGGTCTTGACAGTGAAAGGGTTAAAGGAGGGGTTTGGGATATTGGCTGCTTGGAGTGAATCTAAACTGTCGAATCTGAGCGCCTCTACGAAGACAGTGATTATGTATGAATGATGGTGAAAGTGTCTTTTTGTTTTTTTCTTTCTTTTTGGGTCACCCTGCCTCGGTGGGAAATGGCCGACATGTTAAAAAAAAAAAAATCAATATGACTCCAGTATTATTTTTTCAGGCATTGGAGCAAAAATTATATAAGCTACAAGAAGAGCTGACAGATTTACACAGACGAAAAGGTGAGAATGCTCAACAGCTGGTGGAACTGAACCAGTGCCTTCAAGAACGTGATAAGCTCATGGCTACAAAAGATAACAAGTAAGCCGAGCTGTCTGTCTACAGAATAAATCCTTGTATATTTGTGAACAAATGTGTATACAGTTATGTTTTACTGATGTCTGAAAATGTTGACATCCATATTTTAAGCACAAAAAGCTTTCAGTTGACAAGTTTAGTGTTTGCCTGTTTAAAATTTTTCTAGTTGTCATGAAAGAATTAACATACAGTGGACCCTCGGTTTTCGTTCACCTAAAAACATGAACAATTATGTAAGTGTATTTTCGTAAGTGCTTTTGTAAGTGTATTTTTGGGGGGTCTGAAATGACTAACCTAATTTACATTTGTCCTTATGGGAACAAATTGTTCGGTAACGGCACTCAAACAGCATTCTGGAAAGAATTTTCGACAAAAACCGAGGATCCTCTGTATGTTTAAATAATTTTTACTCTACTACTATGAAGAAAAGATACATAAATGTGTGTAATATTACAGTACAATATTACTACAGTATATGCTTATTTTCCCACAGATTGGCAGAATATGAGTCAGATCTTTTAATTTTGCGAGAGGATTTAGCAGCTAAAGAGTCTACACTTGCAGATGTCCAGGCAGTTAACCAAGTGTTACGAGATGAGTACCAGACGCTTAACTTAGCTTTTACAGCCCTTGAAGATAAATACAGAAGAGCACAGGTGTGTTAGTTTGCATTAAAATCAACATATTTGACTGTTATAGGATAGGTTTTTCATATTAATAAGTACTATATGTACAACATTCATTTTTTGATGGAAAAAAATCTAGATTTAAGTTTGTCTGTATACAGTGATTAATAAAAACTTTATGAACTTTTGTATCCCATTTATAACATGGAAACTCTCATCATGAAGGGGATTTTATTTATTTTTTATTATATGTACAGTGGTACCCCGGTTTACGATATTTTTTCATTCCAGAATGCTGTTCAAGTGCCATTACCAAACGAATTTATCTCCTTAAGAAATGTTGTAAAATAGACTAGTCCTTTTAGAACCCCAAAATTACACTTACAAAAGCATTTAAAAAAATAAACTTACATAAAAGGGTGAGTTTGGGGACCATCGTAAACCGGGGTACCACTGTACATGTATAAGTGTAGCATTATTTTGGTAACAATGTTATTTTGATATATTTGTTATATTGCTTAACAGGAGGAAAATCGAGATCTAATTGACAGATGGATGGCACAGAAGGCAAAAGATGCAGAAAAACTTAACATGGAGAATGACACAGCACTGAAGTTAGTATGATTTCCAAATTTATTCATAATGACTTTAAAGTATTATATGTACAAGAAATATGCCTAAATGAATGTTATTAACCCTTTCGGGGTCGGTGCCATACTAGTACGTTTTACGAGCAGGGGTTGGTGCCGTACTAGTACGCGTAAATTTTAGAGGCCTCAAATTAAGTGGGAAAAGGCTGGTAGGCCTACATATGAAAGAATGGGTCTGTGTGGTCAGTGTGCGCAGTATAAAAAAATTCCTGCAGCACACACTGCATAATGAGAAAAAAAAAACTCCGACCGTTTTTTTCGTTTAAAACAGCGACTTTGCAGTCTATTTTTTGTATGGTATTTATTGATGTATTCTCGTTTTCTTGGTCTCATTTGATAGAATGGAAGATATATTACAGAAATAGAGAGGATTTTGATTGGTTTGACAATGACAAGTACCTTGAAATTGAGCTCAAAGTAGCGAAAATGTTCGATTTGTGACGATGTTCAAGAGTAAACAAATCACACCATGCGTCCAATACACATCAACTGGTGAGTCTAATATTCTTGCACAAGTGCGCTGATATTATTTATACCATTTTTACAATGATGCAGTTGTATACATAACAGTAAATCTTCTATTTTTTGTGAGAATAAAAATTCAAAATGGAAAGCAAAAGTAATGTAAGAGGGGCCTGGAGACGTGACTAATGAACAGAGATGTTATTTTAGTGCCAGGAATGTCTGCCTTGTTTATTCTGGACCCTATTTTGAAATTGGCATCGTTTGAAATATATGTGAAATTGGCCAAATTGTCATTTTCTGACCACTATTTTGGGTAGTTGAAATTGGTAAATAGGCAGTTTATTGTACTCAATCGATAGAAGAAATGGAGTTCTAGCAAAATAGCTATGATTTTAGTGGAATGGAACATTGGAATTGGCCAAAAATAGGGCTCAAAGTGGGCGAAATCGCCGATGCGTAAACATCTTTGAGACCGATAACTTTGCGAGAGCATAATTCCGTAAGTTTTCATTCAAATTTCATACTTTTGGTGTCGTTATGATCGGAAAAAGATTCTCTATCATTCCATAAGAAAAAAATATTTTTTTTTTCCAAAAAATTTTCGACCCTGAGAACATGTTTCCGAGAAGGCCTGTCGACCCCCAAAGGGTTAATGTATATAAAAGGTCACATAAAGAAAATTTGTCTCTTCTGCAACATTTTACCTTTGATGAGACTCTCAAACACTGTGTAGTCGTCATCTTCCAAACTTTACTTACAGTGATATTTAAAACATATAAATGCTGATTTTTTAAAATATACTGTAGGGGTTTGGGATATTAGCTGTTTGGGGTGACATGTAAACTTGTATCTGAGTGCCTCTGCAATGACAGTGATTATGTATGAATGATGGTGAAAGTATTGAACGATGATGAAAGTTTTTTCTTTCGTTTTGGGTCACCCTGCCTCGGTGGGAAACGGCTACGTTAAAAGAACTGTATTCAGTTTCTGTAATGTAATTACATTTACAGGGACTCGGTACAACATTCTTCATATACCATAGTCGTTTTTTTTTTACATTTCTTTAGATTTCTTTCATTGAGATACTAACCATGTGTGGTCTATCTAGGTCTGTCCTTATACAAATATTTGGCTTATATATGCATGTAATACTTCCTTATTGTGGTACAGAATTAGTCTTCTATTTATGTGTGATATTTCAAAGATACTTTAAGCAGGAAAACCTTTGTATATTTTGTCATTTCATCAGTGTTGGAGCTTTATCAAGTATTGTACAAAGAAATTCATAAAAACAAGTTTTGTAAAGCATACAAATAACTGAGGTCAGGTCAGGTGGTAGAGAGGTCAGTGATGACAGAGGTTAGACAATACCAAGAGAGGGGAGGTCCAGGATATAAAAATCAGGTCAAAGAGTTTTATGTTGATCCTGAACAATGTTTGTGATACCCTGTTGCTTTAATGATATATCAGGTGGACTTTTTCTTGGTAAGTGAGGTGGGAGCACAGGTTATGAGGGACCATGCAGGTGTTGCCAGTGTCATCCATTCTACATGCATACAGTGTATCCTGAGTTTAACAGAATAATGGGGGAGAAGACAGGTGGCCATTAATGGTGATTGTGGTGGATAAAGATGAGGTTGTTTTGCTGTGATCTTATCAGTAATGGACATTTCTGTAACCAATGGACTTTGTTCATTGTTTCCGAGTCTGTTGACCAAGCAGATTTTGTCCTGTATTTCTGAAGTTTGTGAAATTGAGGTCCATTAAATTGAGTGTTCCTCAAGGCCTTGTCTGCAAATTTTGGGCTATCTCACCAACATAGAATTTGTTACAGTCCTTGTATGATATGCTATAAACTCTTGTTGTGCTTATACAGTGGACCCTCGGTTAACGAAAGGTTCCGTTAACGTAAGCTTCGGAAAACGTAAGATTTTTCGAAATCGGTTAGCGAAAAATTCCTCGGTTACCGAAAGGTATTAGACGTGTCCGCCTGCTCTGTGCAAGCGCAGGACACCAGTGAAGCGTTGTTTACCATTGAGAGAACATTACCTAACGCGCTCTTTCAAAGATTCACAATATATTTGGTGTCTTTTTTGGTGGTTTAGTGATTGTCACTGTGAAATAAGTCACCATGGGTCCAAAGAAGCTTCCTAGTGGCACCCCAGTGGTAGCAGGCATGCAGGGAGTGTAGCAATCATGCAGAGAGTGTAGCATTCATGCAGAGAGTGTAGCATTCATGCAGGGAGTGTAGCAGGCATGCAGGGAGTGTAGCATTCATGCAGGGAGTGTAGCATTCATGCAGGGAGTGTAGCATTCATGCAGGGAGTGTAGCATTCATGCAGGGAGTGTAGCATTCATGCAAGGAGTGTAGCATTCATGCAGGGAGTGTAGCATTCATGCAGGGAGTGTAGCATTCATGCAGGGAGTGTAGCATTCATGCAGGGAGTGTAGCATTCATGCAGGGAGTGTAGCATTCATGCAGGGAGTGTAGCATTCATGCAGGGAGTGTAGCATTCATGCAGGGAGTGTAGCAGGCATGCAGGGAGTGTAGCAGGCATGCAGGGAGTGTAGCAGGCATGCAGGGAGTGTAGCAGGCATGCAGGGAGTGTAGCAGGCATGCAGGGAGTGTAGCAGGCATGCAGGGAGTGTAGCATTCATGCAGGGAGTGTAGCATTCATGCAGGGAGTGTAGCATTCATGCAGGGAGTGTAGCATTCATGCAGGGAGTGTAGCATTCATGCAGGGAGTGTAGCATTCATGCAGGGAGTGTAGCATTCATGCAGGGAGTGTAGCAGGCATGCAGGGAGTGTAGCATTCATGCAGGGAGTGTAGCAGGCATGCAGGGAGTGTACCATTCATGCAGGGAGTGTAGCAGGCATGCAGGGAGTGTAGCATTCATGCAGGGAGTGTAGCAGGCATGCAGGGAGTGTAGCATTCATGCATTAAAAGAAAAAGAAGGGAAGTAACCCCAGAGAGGGAGTTGTTACCTGAAGTCCTTTTGGAGGGGGATTTCCCTTCCAACCATTAACACCCTGCCCCTGTCAGCAACTCTACCTTCCAGATGCGTGCAACTCTTCAATAAAGGTAAGTAAATGTTATTGTTTTTTTTTTTTGAGTTATTATTTTTTTGTGGAACGAATTAATTGTATTTACATTATTTCTTATGGGAAATAAGGTTTCAGATAACGAAAGATTCAGATTAAGTAATAGCTCCTGGACCGGATTAATTTCGTTAACCGAGGGTCCACTGTAGTTTTCTTGAGTTTGAAGTTTTGGAAAATTTCTTTTTGTTTTTTGTGGAAAGAGCTGCTACATCCATGTTTGCTTTATGAAGAGGGGTGATCTTAGTTGCAGTAAGTTATTACTATTGTTATTATCATGGGGAACACTAAACCCATAGGGATTTTACAGCAATTGCAATAAGTCCTGGGAGAACAACCAGCCACGTTTGGTGTTGGCAATAACTCTTGGGTTTTTGTGTACCAAAATATTCACACATGTCCTAGAAGACATTGAACAGTCTTTTGACTTTGGAAGAAACTAATTCACAATGGTTGTTTTAAATAAGTATCTATCTCATTTAGCACTACTACATATTTAGCTGCCTCATTGTTAAACTTATTTGTGTTTATAGAACAGAAATTTTCTTGCATTATGTCTTTTAGAAAACGACAGATGGTGCTTGAGGAACAACTTAAAGAAGCAGCTCGTGAGCCAAGACAAGTGAACACTGATGATAAGTTTGCTTGCTGTTCTCCCATCTGTCTCTCTGCTGTCCTGCCAGCCAAAGCCTACCTTAGATTTGTAAGTTTACAATTGAAAAAGTTTAACATATCAAAAAATTGAAAAATAAGAATGTAAATATTGGAATTTAATAACAGATAAAAATAGTGGAAGATATTAGGTAATGAATAGTGGACAGTTGTTAAAGCCAGATCACTTTGTATTCAATGTGAAGCTGATTTGTGAAATTATTTGTCAACAAAACAAAATTACTACTTTTCTTCAGCAGTGCTTGTATATGGAACTTACTAAATTTATTAGCTTGAAGGACAGCTGTGGAGAATATATATTTGCTCATTGATCTCAAAATCTTTAGAATAATTAAAGCATGGGACAACAGTGTCCCTTTTTGCTAGATTTTTTAAACTCTGTACTTCTGTCTGTTTGATGCAGTTCATAACTAAATGGTGTTCACTATTTTAATTTTTTACAAACTTGGTGTGAATGGGGTATTGTATAACAAATTTTAAGGGGGTTCTCATGAGACAAAAACAGAAAGGTTTGTCACTGGATGCAAAATTGGAAATGTATCTGACTGTATATTGTATAATGGTACTGACTTTTTTTTTATGGGTACATTGTAGCAAGGAAGAGGTCGGAGAAACTGAAAATATATAAAATGATTAGTGGTAATTTTTTTTTTTTTTACTTTTGGCCAGGATGCCCATGATGGAGAGGTGAATTGTCTTTGCTTCAGCCCCCAGGGAAAAATAATAGCAACTGGAGGTGGTGACAGAAAATTGAAGCTGTGGGATATTAGTCGTGGTTAGTATTACATAATCATTAAAATATTACTGTATTACTGTGATTGCTGGTGTCTTTTTTCTGTCTTATAAACATGCAAGATTTCAGGTACGTCTTGCTACTTTTACTTACACTTAGGTCACACTGCACATGCATGCACACGTTTATGTATACACACTCATCTGAGTTTTCTTTGATTTTATCTTAGCTAGTGCAAGTATGGGTAGTGGGGAAGTTGAGGGATGGGATAGTTTTAAAAATGCAGTATTAAAATGTGGGGCAGAAGTTTGTGGCTATAGGAGGGTGGGTGCAGGAGAAAAGAGGAGTGATTGGTGGAATGATAAAGTAAAGGGTGCAATAAAAGAGAAAAAGGTAGCTTATGAAAGGTTTTAACAAAGCAGAAGTGATATAAGAAGGGCAGAATATATGGAGAGTAAAGAAAGGTGAAGAGAGTGGTGAGAGAATGCAAAAGGAGAGCAAATGATAGAGTGGGAGAGGCACTGTCAAGAAATTTTGCAGAGAAAATTTTTTTTTGGAGTGAGGTAAACAAGTTAAGAAAGCCTAGGGAACGAATGGATTTGTCAGTTAAAAACAGAGTAGGGGAGTTAGTAGATGGGGAACTGGAGGTATTGGGTATATGGCAGGAATATTTTGAGGAACTTTTAAAGGTCGATGAAGAAAGGGAGGCAGTAATTTCATGCACTGGCCAGGGAGGCATAACATCTTTTAGGAGTGAAGAACAGGATGTGAGTGTGGGGGATGGGCTTAAGGCATTACGTAGAATGAAAGGGGTTAAAGTAGCTGGAACTGATGGGATCATGACAGAAATGTTAGTGTTGTAGTGGTTGGTATTTTTCTTTAACCCATTAACCCTTTCAGGGACCAAGGCCCCTCTCCAAAACTCGTTCTCAGGGTCCATGATTTTAAAAAAATAAAAAAATTATTTTTTCTTATGAAATGATAGAGAATCTTTTTCCGATCATAACGCCACAAAAATTATGAAATTTGATCGAAAACTAATGGAATTATGCTTTCGTGAATTTATCGGTATCTATGACATTTACGCATCGGCGATTTCGCCCACTTTGAGCCCTTTTTTCGGCAAATTCCAATGTTTCAGTCTACTAAAATTATAGCTATTTCGCTAGAAATCCATTTCTTCTATCGATTGAGTACAAGAAACTGCCTATTTACCAATTTCAACTACCCAAAATAGTGGTCAGAAAATGGCAATTTGGCCAATTTCACACAAATTTCAAACGATGCCAATTTCAAAATAGGGTCCATAATAAACAAGGCAGACATTCCTGGCACTAAAATAACATCTTCTCTGTTCATTAGTCACGTCTCCAGGCCCCTCTTACATTAGTTTTGCTTTCCATTTTGAATTTTTATTCTCACAAAAAATAGATTTACTGTTATGTATACAACTGCATCATTGTAAAAATGGTATAAATAATATCAGCGCACTTGTGCAAGAATATTAGACTCGCCAGTTGATGTGTATTGGACGCATGGTGTGATTTGTTTACTCTTGAACATCGGCCAAAATCGAACATTTTCGCTACTTTGAGCTTAATTTCAAGTTACTTGTCATCGTGAAACCAGTCAAAATTATCTCTATTTCTGTAATATATCATCTATTCTATAAAATGAGACTAAGAAAACGAGAATACAAGCATAGATACCATACGAAAATAGACTGCAAAGTCGCTGTTTTAAACCAAAAACACGGTCAGAGTTTTTTTTTTCCTCATTATGCACTGTGGTGTGCAGGAATTTTTTTTATACTGCGCACACTGACCGCACAGACCCATTCTCTCACATCTAGGCCTAACAGCCTGTTTTTGCTTGATTTGAGGGCGCTAGAATTTAGGTGTACTAGTACGACCATAACCCCAGGGCGTAAGCCGTACTAGTACGACCAAAACCCTGAAAGGGTTAACTGTCCAAACGTATATATACGTTAGTACCGCTACTGCCCCAAACGTATATTTACGTTTTATTTTTCCTGCCTCCAAATTTGGCACGATTGGCCTGAGATGCCTGGTCAGCATAGAATGGGTCTTAGCCCTTGGTGTGCACTGTATTAAAAAAATCTGGGACCACTTAGTACCTTGTGGGAGCACCAGTTCAAATGAGCGCCAGCTAGAGCAAAGAGCGCGGCAAACACCTGGGATTCACTGATTTCATGTAGTATTAACTCTCCCATTTTGAGGGGAAAGTGATGTTGACCCAGAGTTTAGTGGCTCTGAGGTGGATGTGGCCATAAGTGATCGAGGAAATATCAAAAACCTTGATAATAACTCATGTGCAACATTTGTGCAACATCCTTTCAGAATGTCTTGTAACCTATGCCCTAAGTAAAGAGAAACAATTCTGGAACGTGTAATACGTGTTTGGCAGGCTGGCTGGCTGGTTCTATCTCCGTCTGTCTGTCTGTATCTCCTTCTCTCTTTATCTTTGTCTTTCTGTCTCTGTCTATCTTTGTCTGTCTCTCTGTCTCTGTCTGTCTCTTTCTATCTGTCTCTGTCTGTCTGTCTCTGTCTATCTTTGTCTGTCTCTGTCTATCTCTTTCTATCTGTCTCTGTCTATCTTTGTCTGTCTCTCTGTCTCTGTCTATCTCTTTCTATCTGACTCTGTCTATCTCTGTCTCACAGGTACACATAAAAATAATTATACGTACATAGTGTAAATTTCCTAGGATAACCCAAAAAATCCAGAAAAAGTGCTATACTCTGCTTGTAGATATAATGTATAAACATGACTGGCAAATACGTATTTACACTGGAACCAGACGTGACGACGCAGTCGTGTGTAATACCTGTTGGTGCTAGGAGTGTGTCTCTCTGAGACGGGAGAGCTAGACGCTAGACGGACAGACAGATAGACAGTGAGCTTGACAGACAGATAGACAGAGAGCTTGACAGACAGATAGACAGTGAGCTTGATATACAGAGAGCTTGACAGACAGACAGAGCTTGACAGACAGACAGAGCTTGATAGACAGACAGACAGATATGTTTGTGTAACAGTGAAAACAGAGGGTGGATGCTCATCAAATGTCACCCCTTATCTTGTCACTGCACCCTCACGTATGCTCATCAAATGTCACCACTTATCTTATCACTGTCAGCAGTGGACTGACTTGTCTTACATCATGCTTCAAGGGAACTTATTATTCTTATTATTATTATTATAATTATTATTATATACTCCCACGTATCCAAAACATTGCTGGGACTTATAATTTTTTTTTTTTTCAACAAGTCAGCCGTCTCCCACCGAGGCAGGGTGACCCAAAAAGAAAGAAAATCCCCAAAAAGAAAATACTTTCATCATCATTCAACACTTTCACCACACACATACATAATCACTGTCTTTGCAGAGGCGCTCAGATACGACAGCTGAGAATAGTCCCTCCCAGCTGTCACTATCCCAGACCCCTCCTTTAACCCTTAAACTGTCCACACGTAGATATACGTTCACGTGCGTACTGCCCTGAACGTAGATCAACGTTTTATTTTTCATTCCTTCAAATTTAGTGCGATAGGCCTGAGTCGCCTAGACATGAGAGAATGGATCTGCCCTCAGTGTGCGCAGTATTAAAAAAATCTGGGACCACTTAGTACCTTGTGGGAGCACCAGTTCAATTGAGTGCCAGCTAGAGCAAATACTGTGGCAAACACCAGGGATTCACTGATGTCATGTCGCATTAACACTCCCCTTATAAGAGGAAAGTAAAAATAGGTTAGATAAATACATGAGTGGCTGTGGGTGGGTGTGAGTTGGACCTGACTAGCTTGTGCTACTAGGTCTGATGCCATGCTCCTTCCTTCAGAGGATGTGACCTGACTAGGTGGGTCATTAGTCTAAGCTGGGGGGTGACATGGACCTGCCTTGCATGGGCCAGTAGGCCTGCTGCAGTGTTCCTTCTTTCTTATGTTCTTATATATTCGGCAGGCTGGCTGGCTTTGGCTGTCTCTGGCTGTCTCTCTATCTGTCTATATCTTTGTCTGTCTATATCTTTGTCTGTCTATATCTATACAGTATGTCCTATCTCTCTCTCTCTCTCTCTCACATGTACACATAAGTACAGTTATTATACATAGTGTAAATTACCTAGGATAACCCAAAAATTCCAGGCAAAGTGCTATACAATACTTGTAGAGATAAATCATAATAAGCATGACTGGCAAGTAATACGCATCTTCACTTCTGCATCGTGTATAATACCTGTTGGCTTACGAGCCGCACTCTGAGACTGAGACAAGCAGACGGAAAGACACACACACACAGGCAGACAGAAAGACAGATAAGTAGAGTTAGACAGAAATAAGCAGAGCTTGACAAGCAGACAGACAGATACAGGCAGACAGACAGACAAATAGACAGACAGACAGATAGACAGACAGACAGATAGACAGACAGACAGACAGACAGAGACAGATAGACAGACAGGCAGACAGATAGACATTGAAAAAGGGAGGGTTCCTTCCAGCACTGCTGACATTTATCAAATGTCACTGGACTGTCAAGAGTTATCTGACACTTGTCAACACACCATTCTTCAAGAAGTTTCATATACTCCAGGCATACAGGCAGACAGAAAGACAGATTAGCAGAGCTAGACAGACACAGACATATACAGACAAACAGATTCAGACAGACAGATAGACAGACAGATAGACAGACAGACAGACAGACAGACAGATAGATAGATAGATAGACAGACAGAAAGACACAGATAGATAGACAGATAGATAGATACAGAGTGAAAGAGCGAGGGTTCCCTGCACACATTCATTCATCAATGTCACTGCTTTATCAGTAGTTATCTGGCAATTGTCATAACACCATTCTTCAAGGAGTTTCATATATACTCCTGGATGTCTAAAACATTGCTGGGACCTATAAATACTTCGTATATATTTATAGACAATAGTAAATGACCAAGGTAGGCGAAAATGTTCACCTGTTGGTGTGATTGTGACTATTTGAGTACTATTTCAGTACATAATATTAGTGTTAGAACAAAGATTGGCTATGAAATCACAGGAACTATTGTAAATTGTAATTATCAGAACATAAAAATTATATAAATTAAAATGAAAACTAGAAAAAAAGTATATCGGCAATACTTCTGCAAGCGGCAGGACTTGATGTTGCCATCAGGTGAGCATCCAGCACCAAATTGGCGGGCTTATATCTCGGTAAGTACTGGCCCTAAAAATTTTTTTTTAGCCTATCCTGTTTATAAAAATGCGCTCTTCATTTAAAAAAAAATGATTTTTTTTTTCAAAATATTCGGGGCAGTACGCAGGTGAACGTATATCTACGTGTGGACAGTTTAAGGGTTAAAGTGCAGGCATTGTACTTCATGACAACCCAACTCTCTTCAACCCCCCCTACTACTCATACTTGCACTATCCCACCTTTCTGCCAATAGTTGCTTATATCTCACCCTAACTTCCTCCTCCCTTAGTTTATACACTTTTACCTCTCTCTTACTTGCTGTTGCCATTTTATTTTTGTCCCATCTACCTTTTACTCTAACTGTAGCTACAACCAAATAATGATCCGATATATCCGTCTGGTCTGGGACCGGGAAGCGAGAGCGGTGATGCCCAGAATCATCTTTGGGTAACATTCACATAACAGACTATTCAACATCTTACCAGAAGATATCCGAAACACGGCTGGAACCAGTGTAGAAGCCTTCAAGAGGAAACTGGACAAGTATCTTCACCAGGTGCCAGATCAACCAGGCTGTGATGGATATGTGGGGCAGCAGGCCTCCAGCAGCAACAGCCTGGTTGACCACGCAAGCACCAGACGAGCCTGGTCTATGGCCGGGCTCAGAGAGTAGATAAACTCTTGAAACTCTTCAAAGGTATATCAAAGGTAAAGGCCCCTCTATAAACATGTACATCCTGAAGCCTACCCATCAACCTTTTATCCACCAATACATAATCCAACAAACTACTTTCCTTAAGTGCTATATCATACCTTGTATATTTATTTATCCTCTTTTTCATAAAATATGTATTACTTATTACCAAACCTCTCTCTACACATAGCTCAATTAATGGTTCCCCATTTACATTTACCCCTGGCACCCCAAATTTACCTACTACTCCCTCCACAACATTTTTACCCACTTTAGCATTAAGATCCCCAACCACAATTACTCTCTCACTTGGTTCAAAACTCCCCACACACTCACTCAACATTTCCCAAAATCTCTCTCTCTCCTCTACACTTCTCTCTTCTCCAGGTGCATAAACACTTACTATAACCCACTTTTCACATCCAACCTTTATTTTACTCCACATAATCCTTGAATTTATACATTTATATTCCCTCTTTACCTGCCATAACTGATTATTCAACATTATTGGCACTCCTTCTTTAGCTCTAACTCTATTTGAAACCCTGACCTAATCCCATTTATTTCTCCCCACTGAAACTCTCCTACCCCTTCAGCTTTGTCTCACTTAAAGCCAGGACATCCAGCTTCTTTTCATTCATAACATCTACAATCATCTCTTTCTTATCATTCGCACAACATCCACTTACATTCAAACATCCCACTTTGACGGTTTTCTTCTTTTTCTTTTTAGTAAGCAATACAGGAAAAGGGGGTTACTAGCCCATTGTTCCCGGCATTTTAGTTGACTTTTACAACACGCATGGCTTACGGAGGAAAGATTCTTATTCCACTTCCCCATGGATATGAAAGGAAAAGCAATAAGAACAAGAACTATTAAGATAAATCAAATATATATTCCTAGACAATAGTAAATGACCAAGGCAGGTATAAATGTCCACCTGTCAGTGTGTTTGTGACAATTTGAGTACAATTTCAGTACCTAATATTAGTGTTGAACAAAGAACTATTATAAATTGTAATTATCTGAACATAAAAAATATATAAAATACAGTGGACCCCCAATTAACGAGCATAATTCATTCCAGAAGCCTGCTCAAGTGCCATTACCGAACGAATTTACTTCCTTAAAAAATAATGTCACGTAGGTTAGTCTATTTCAGACCCCCAAAATACACTTCCACAAGCACTTACAATATTATACTTACATAATCCTGCCAGGTGACTGTGAAACAGAAACCTGAAACTGTTTTACATGATGGTAGGATTGCTGGTGTCTTTTTTCTGTCTCATAAACACGCTGGATAACAGGTATATCTAGCTACTTCTACTTACACTTTAGGTCACACTACACTGGCAT
>WNWK01026299.1:0-27554 GCA_009830355.1 Cherax destructor
GGGTTTAGAGCAGGCCGCTCCTGTCTGTCCCAACTACTGGACCTCTACGACAAGGTTCTGGATGCTCTAGAAGATAAACAGAATGCAGATGTTATATACACAGATTTTGCAAAAGCCTTTGACAAGTGTGACCATGGTGTAATAGCACACAAAATGCGTGATAAAGGAATAACAGGAAAAGTTGGTAGATGGATCTATAATTTCCTAACAAGTAGAACACAAAGAGTAGTAGTCAACAGAGTAAAGTCTGAGGCAGCTACTGTGAAAAGCTCTGTTCCACAAGGCACAGTACTTGCTCCCATCCTATTCCTCGTCCTCATATCAGACATTGACAGGGATATAAGCCACAGTGATGTGTCTTCCTTTGCAGATGACACCCGAATCTGTATGACAGTGTCCACCGTTGAAGACACTGCAAGACTCCAATCAGACATAAACCAACTCTTTAAATGGGCTGCAGAAAACAATATGAAGTTCAATGATGAGAAATTTCAATTACTCAGATACGGAAAACGTGAAGAAATTAAAATCTCATCAGAGTACAAAACTAATTCCAACCACACAATAGAGCGAAAAACTAATGTCAAAGACCTGGGAGTGATCATGTCAGAGGATCTCACCTTCAAGGACCATAACAATGTAGCAATTGCATCTGCTCGAAAAATGACAGGATGGATAATGAGAACCTTCAAAACCAGGGATGCCAAGCCCATGTTGACACTTTACAGATCGCTTGTTCTATCTAGGCTGGAATATTGCTGCACACTAACTGCACCTTTCAAGGCGGGTGAAATTGCTGACCTTGAAAATGTGCAGAGAACCTTCACCCCACGCATAAGTGCGATAAACCACCTCAACTACTGGGAACGCTTGAAGTTCCTAAACCTGTACTCTCTAGAACGCAGGCGGGAGAGATACATTATTATATACACATGGAAAATTCTCGAGGGCTTAGTACCAAATTTGCACACAAAAATCACTCCCTACGAAAGCAAAAGACTCGGCAGGCGATGTAACATCCCCCCAATGAAGAGCAGGGGTGCCACTAGCACGTTGAGGGACAACACAATAAGTGTGAGGGGCCCAAGATTGTTCAACTGCCTCCCAGCATACATCAGGGGGATTACCAACAATCCCCTGGCTGTCTTCAAGCAGGCACTGGACAGGCACCTCAAGTCGGTACCTGATCAGCCGGGCTGTGGTTCGTACGTTGGACTGCGTGCGGCCAGCAGTAACAGCCTGGTTGATCAGGCTCTGGTCCAACAGGAGGCCTGGTCACAGACCGGGCCGCGGGGGCGTTGACCCCTGGAATTCTCTCCAGGTAGACTCCAGGTAGACATACACATACACATACATATATACAACAGGCCTAGTGTCTAATTGACATGTGCCTAGGACAAAATGGTAACTAACACCATACATAGTTTTAAGACAAGGTATGATAAAGCTCATGGAGCAGGGAGAGCAGAGACCCAGTAGCGGTCAGCGAAGAGGCGGGGCCAGGAGCTGAGTCTCGACCCCTGCAACCACAATTAGGTGAGTACACACATGCACACATATATACATACACTCATACACACATATACGCACACACATACACACATACACCCCAGGAGCTATGAATCGACACCTGCAACAACAACTAGGTGAGTACATATATACACACACACACACACACACACACACATATCTGCGGCAGCATATGGGCGACTGGCAAACCTAAGATTAGCGTTCCAGTCTGGAACCCACACCTGGTCAAGCACGTAAAGAAACTAGAGAAAGTGCAAAGGTTTGCGACAAGGTTAGTTCCACAACTCAGGGGTCTTTCCTATGAGGAAAGGTTGAGGGAAATAGGACTAACACCATTGGAGGAAAGAAGGGTCAGAGGAGACATGATAACGACATACAAAATACTGCGGGGAATTGACAAGGTAGACAGTGACAGGATGTTCCAGAGAGGGAACACAGAAACATGGGGACACAACTGGAAGCTGAAGACTCAGATGAGTCAAAGGGATGTTAGGAAGCATTTCTTCAGCCACAGAGTAGTCAGGAAGTGGAATAGTCTAGAGAAAGATATAGTGGAGGCAGGAACCATACATAGTTTTAAGACAAGGTATGATAAAGCTCATGGAGCAGGGAGAGCAGAGACCCAGTAGTGGACAGCGAAGAGGCGGGGCCAGGAGCTGAGTCTCGACCCCTGCAACCACAATTAGGCGAGTACAATTAGGTGAGTACACATATATATATATATATATACACACACACACACATATACACCGCCCCCTCGATGGCACGGAGGGCCCGGGTTCAATTCCCGGTAGGGCCGAAACATTTCGAAGTGTTTCGTTACACACACACATACATACAACAGGTCTAGTGTCTAATCGACATGTGCCTAGGACAAAATGGTAACTAACACATACACACACACATACACACTTATACATACACACATATACATACACACACATGTGGTTATTTTTTATTTACAGGGAGCAAAGTCAGGGTATTTCTCCAGAATGGTCTGTAATATACCACTGTGGATAAAATACTTTGACATATCTTGAACATTTCTGAGTGAGTTGTCTCTGAATTCATTAATTTTATCGCACTCCAGTACATAATGACGCAGGGTGCGACAATAATCCAACTGACAAAGTTTACATTTTGTTTGGTCTACATCTGGTGGTGGTGATTTAACCTGCCAAAGATACTTGTAACCCAGCCGGAGGCGGGCGGTAGTGACATCCAAGAGTCTGCTTATTTTGTTGGATGCACCATAGACATGTGGCTCCTGCATGATAGAATTATGATAGATGGACAGACTGGTGTCAATCTCCCTGAGTCTTAAGTCAATAAAATTCAGTTTAAGTTCTTTTCGTATTATTGTTCTCAAACTGCTAAATGACAAGCCAAGATTGTAATCTTCCCCATCTTTGAGAGCATAAAACTTAGCCAATTTATCAGTTCTATCATGCATCTGAAGACCAATGTGAGATGGAATCCACAGCATGTTCACAATCCTACCATACCTGTGTCTGGCTTCTGACACAAGCAGGGTACAATTTATACTTATTGTGTTGAGAGCATTTATGGATTACAGAGAATCAGTTACAATTAAAGAGTCAACCTTAGATACATGGACGCATTTGAGTGCAAGGAGTATGGCAAATAGTTCTGTCTGAAGGGTAGACGCCCAGTTATTGATGCGTGCTCCAATTTCTTTAAGAGAGCCATCACTCTGTATGACAACAGCAGCACTACCAGCTGCACCAGTTGATTGGTGAACAGAACCAAAAACGTAAATACTTTGTGAGAGAGTGTGCTGTTTGACAACATTATCAATACAGCTTAAGGCATCATGTTTGGCTTCAAAGCGAAGCTTTGGTTGTGATTTAAGAAGTAGTTTGGGGGGAAATGGAGGGATGGTAGTTTGGAATGGGGTAATATTCCATGGAGCGGAGAAGTGCCGCTGTTGCCTTACTTGCCACAGATCATGTATCTGATTCATGCGGAGGTCGGTTCCAGTTTTTTCGATCCATCTGGAGGGATGTTCACCAGTGCTGAGGAAAGTTTGGAGGGCTTCTGTGCAGGGGTTTGAATGGGCTAGACTGAGCATATTAACCCCAATTAGGATATTTCTTTCAGTAACACGATCTCTGATGCTTGGAATATCAAGTTCTTTCTGCATATTTAAAAATTTGGCAGTACGAGGGCATCCTAAAATGATCCTCATTGCTTCGTTCTGTGTGTGTGTGTGTGTGTGTGTACTCACCTAATTGTGGTTGCGTGGTTGCAGGGGTCGAGACTTAGCTCCTGGCCCCGCCTCTTCACTGACCGCTACTAGGTCCTCTCTCTCCCTGCTCCATGAGCTTTATCATACCTAGTCTTAAAGCTATGTATGGTTCCTGCCTCCACTACATCACTTGCTAGACTATTCCACTTCCTGACAACTGTATGACTGAAGAAATACTTTCTAACATCCCTTTGACTCGTCTGAGTCTTCAACTTCCAATTGTGACCCCTTGTTTCTGTGTCCCCTCTCTGGAACATCCTGTCTCTGTGCACCTTATCTATTCCACGCAGTATTTTGTATGTCGTTATCATGTCTCCCCTAACCCTCCTGTCCTCCAGTGTCATCAGACCGATTTCCCTTAACCTTTCTTCAAAGGACATTCCCTTTAGCTCCGAAACTAACCTTGTTGCAAACCTTTGCACTTTCTCTAATTTCTTGACGTGCTTGACCAGGTGTGGGTTCCAAACTGATGTTGCATACTCCAATATGGGCCTGACGTACACAGTGTACAGTGTCTTGAACAATTCCTTACTAATGTATCGGAACGCTATTCTCAGGTTTGCCATGCGCCCATATGCTGCACCAGTTATCTGGTTGATGTGTGCTTCTGGAGACGCGCTCAGTGTTATGCTCACCCCAAGATCTTTTTCCTTGAGTGAGGTTTGCAGTCTTTGGCCACCTAGCCTATACTCTGTCTGCGGTCTTCTTTGTCCTTCCCCGATCTTCATGACTTTGCATTTAGCGGGGTTAAACTCGAGAAGCCAGTTGCTGGACCACGTGTCAAGCCTGTCCAGGTCTCTTTGTAGTCCTGGCTGATCCTCATCTGATTTAATTCTCCTCATTACCTTCACATCATCTGCGAACAGGGACACTTCTGAGTCTATCCCTTCCATCATGTCATTCACATATACCAAAAATAGCACTGGTCCTAGGACTGACCCTTGTGGGGCCCCACTCGTCACAGGCGCCCACTGTGATACCTCATCACGTACCATGACTCTTTGTTGCCTCCCTGTCAGGTATTCTCTGATCCATTGCAGTGCCCTTCCTGTTATACGTACCTGATCCTCTAGCTTCTGTACTAATCTCTTGTGAGGAACTGTATCGAAGGACTTCTTGCAGTCCAAGAAAATGCAGTCAACCCACCCTTCTCTCTCATGTCTTACCTCTGTTACCTTGTCATAAAACTCCATTGGGTTTGTGACACAGGATTTGCCTTCCCTGAATCCGTGCTAGTTGTCATTTATAAGCTTGTTCCGTTCCATGTGCCCTACCACTCTTCTGATAATCTTCTCCATGACTTTGCATACTATACATGTCAGTGACACTGGTCTATAGTTTAGTGCCTCGTTTCTGTTTCCTTTCTTAAAAATGGGAACTACATACCTCAGGTAGTTGCCCAGTTTCGAGTGATGTGTTGAAGATCATGGTTAGTGGCACACACAGCATCTCTGCTCCCTAAGGACCCACGGGGAGATGTTGTCCGGTCCCATTACCTTTGAGGTATCAATGTCACTTAGCAGCTTCTTCACCTCCTCCTCAGTTGTGTGTATGTTATCCAACACTTGTTGGTATATTCCTTGTTGGTGTCCCCCTCTGTTCTTATCTTCCCAGAGTCCTTCCTGTCTCCACTGTAAATACTCTCTTAAATCTCGTGTTGAGCTCCTCACATACCTCTTGATAATTTCTTGTGAGTTCCCCACCTTTTCTCAGCCTGATCACCTGGTCTTTGACTGTTGTCTTCCTCCTAATGTGGCTATACAGCAGTTTCGAGTCAGACTTGACTTTCAATGTTATGTTGTTTTCGTACTGTCACTGGGCCTCCCTTCTTATCTCTGCATACTTGTTTCTGGCTCGTCAACTAATCTCCTTGTTTTCCTGTGTCCTTTGTCTTCTGTACTTTTTCCATTCTCTAGTGTACTTAGTTTTTGCCTCCCTATGCCTTCGGGTAAACCAATTGCTCATTCTGGTCTTCCCATTATTTCTGTTGCCCTTGGGAACAAACCTTTCCTCTGCCTCCTTCCATTTTGTTGTTACGTATTCCATCATTTCGTTTACTGACTTTCCTACCAGTTCTCTGTCCCACTGAACCTCCTGCAGGAAGTTCCTCATACCTGTGTAATCCCCCCTTTTATAGTTTGGCTTTTCCCATTCAGCTCCTGTTACCCTCTCCACTTGTAACTCTACTATGTATTCAAAGCACATAACCACATGATCACCAACTCCAAGGAGCCTCTCATATGTGATGTCCTCAATGTCTGAACTGCTCAGGGTGAACACGAGGTCCAATCCTGCTGGCTCATCCTCCCCTCTCTCTCTGGTAGTGTTCTTACAAATACAAATACAAATTTTATTTCTTCGCAGTTTTACATAGAAGTTTACATAGAAGTGCAAGGAGAGCCACTGACATGCCATGGCATTAGGGACAGCTTAATCTAATGGCTTATAGACTATGTACATAATATTGGAGAAATTGATTGAGTTTGACTTGTTCAAATATTGTTCAGATTACAATATGATGATATTTCATTGTTCAAATTACATTATGGTAATACTACATTGTAACAAGTGTTTAGTAGGATGGTAGTTAATAGTAAAAATTGAAATGATCTTAAGGAAAATAACATTTAGCATTTTTAAAAGTAATTTACAGAATGTGTATTTAGTTTAGGGTGAGTAGGTGGTAATATAATACATAGTAATATAATGGTAAAATTTGAAATTATCTTATAGGAAAATAACATTGAGCATTTTTGAAAATAATATAATAGAACATAATAGTAAAAATGGAAATTATCTTATAGGAAAATAATATGTTGATGCATGAGGTTTTCCAGTACCACATCCATCATCTTTTCTCTCCATGTTTCAGGACCCTCGTGTGGCTTCAGGTTTTCCCAATCGATTTTCCTGTGGTTGAAATCGCCCATAACCAGTAACTTTGCTCTGCTCGAGTGAGCTCTTCTTGCCACCTCAGCCAGTGTGTCCACCATTGCTCTGTTGCTCTCTTCATATTCCTCTCTTGGCCTCCTGCAGTTCTGTGGTGAATTATACATTAATGCAATGACTACCTTATGTTCCCCAGACTGAAGTGTACCTACTATGTAATCCTTTTCTCCAATCTCGTCCATGCCTTCTATTTCCTCAAATCTCCATTGGTTTTTTGCGAGCAGTGCGACCCCTCCTTCCCCTCTTCTCCTATCTTTCCTCAGGTTCTGATATCCTGGTGGGAAGATTGCGTCTGTTATTGTCTCGGTGAGTTTTGTTTCTGTGACAGCTATGATGTCTGGGGACTTCTCATTGCTTCTTTCATGCCACTCTTCATATTTGTTCGTTATTCCATCCACGTTCATGTACCAAACCTTCATCTTCTTTTCTAAAACTGTGGACCTGGGAGAATGTTGGGGTTGGGGGAGCGGGAGCCCTGGCAGGGGCCTATGGGGAGTTGCAGTGGGGGTGGGGTTTGTGATGAGGGGGTGGGGAAGAGTGCCCATAGGGGTTGCTGTTAGGGTGGGGTTTGTGGTGTGGGGGTGGGGACAGAGGGAACAGTATGTGAGTGTTGGTTTAGATTGTTTAGTTACCTTGGGGCTGTCGTGGTTGGAGTCCTCCTTCAGATGTTTCTGGAGGGTGTGTTTGTCCTTCCACCTGGGTCTGGGTTCTTCTGCTAGTCTTTGTCATTTCCTCTCGTTCCTCCTTTCGTCTTTGTACCCTCTCTTTCAGTATCATCCTTTCCTCTTGTGTTCTGTCTCGAGTGAGGTACACTCTCTGGTACTCTGGTTTGTCCCTCAGTCGTGCTTTCTCCTGCAGGATCCTGGTTCGAGCTGATTCTGCCTTGAAAATTACTTTGAGAGGCCATTTTCTTTCCCTTGGAAACCACCCAATTCTCCGAAAATTTGTCACCTGGGTCATGTCACCCTCACCTATTGCTTTTATGATACCTTCAATTGCTTTTATCTCCTCCTGTTTTCTTTCATCGTTGGTTTCCCCTTTGACTTCCTGGAGCCTGTAGACAAAAACTGACCTCTCCCTTTTGGTCTCCCACTGTGTCTCCCATTGCATCCTCTGAGGTGTTTTAGTTCCTTCCATTGGAGCATTCCTTCCTTCAATCCCTTCCATGGCTGAAGCCCCTATGCTCAGTGGTCTGTCTCTCCTGCTCAGCTGTTCCTGGCCCCTGTAAGTGTCTGTTAGAGTCCCTGCATCTAGCATAGCTCCTTCATTGTCTTCAGACCTCTCATTTGTTCCTAGTGTGCTCCTCGTCTTTGCCTTGGCCCCATGTGGGTATGATAGGGCCTCTGCATACAGTATAGTTTCTTTGCTCCCTACAGTCCCCATGTCTATGACTGATGTAGAAGTTCCTGATGTTAGGTCTGTACTGTCATTTTTCTCTTTAAGCTGTTTCAGGTTTTTTAGTTCCTCTTCTAAGCACTGTATCTCATCTTCTGCTGTTTTGGCTTGTAGCTCCCACTTCCTGCTCTCTGCAGCTATCTTCTCCTCCATTTTCTCATCCTTGTTCCTGGGTAACCCATTTTACCACAGAACGAAGCTTGTGTATTTTCGGAGTGGGTGTGTGTGTGAGGATGGTGTTTGCTGTAGGGAGGGAAAGGGAGAGGGAGGTAGGGTGGGGGCAGAAGGATATGAGGTGAGAGGGGAGGGAGGTAGGGCAGGGGAGAAGGATATGAGGTGGGAGGGGAGGGAGGTAGGGCGGGGGAGAAGGATATAAGGTGGAAGGGGGACAGTGGCAGGGAGGGATTAGGGGGTATAGGGAGAGATGGGAAAGGGAGTGTGGAAGAGGCTAGGGAAAGAGAGAGGGGTGGAGGAGAAGGAAGATGGATGGAAGGTGAGAATGAAGAGAGAGGGAGAGAGAGAGAGAGATAAAGTGATAGAATGGGGGATTGGAGTGTAAGATGGAGGGGGAGAGGGAGGGAGGGGGACAGAGTGATGGTGTGAGGGAGAGTGTGAGGAGGAAGAGGAGGCTTATGTATTTTCAGAGTGAGTGGGTGTGAGTGTGAAGATGGGTGTTTGTTGTAGGGAGGGAAAGTGAGAGATAGGACAGAGGGAGAAGGATGTGAAGTGGGAGGGGGGAACAGTGGCAGGGAGAGATTAGGGGGTACAAGGAGAGAGGGGGTGAGGAACTGCTGGTTAAGCAGGGGTGGGAAGAGGAGAGGGAGAGAGGTGGTAGAAGTATGGGGGGTGCAGAGAGAGAGGTGGTAGAAGTCACAGTCGCTCCTGTACATCAAGAAGTATCCCTTCGATCCCCGTTGGGGAGGGAAATCTATAACCTTACACCAGTGCCTGTACTCTTTTCACGATGCTTGCTCATCCTGTAAAGATAAAGCCTACAAATGATGTCATCAACGACTCCACGAAACTAGCCCTTGCTTCAGCTGTAAAGACCTGCTTGCAGGTTAAATTTACAGCTATCCTCTCGCTTAAAGACTCCTTAGTCGTCTGCAGAGCGGCACCGCTGTGAAGACACTAAATGACCGACAATTCACCATCTCCCCTTCACCTTCACTGCTGATGAAACGTTCTGTTTTTATGAAACGACTAGATAAGATTATAACAACCCAATCGTCAGA
Organism: Cherax destructor; assembly: GCA_009830355.1. Taxonomy (NCBI): domain Eukaryota; kingdom Metazoa; phylum Arthropoda; class Malacostraca; order Decapoda; family Parastacidae; genus Cherax; species Cherax destructor. Next base: position 9,379 of record WNWK01026299.1, read on the forward strand.
TTACCTGAACATAAGAACATAAGAAAGAAGGAACACTGCAGCAGGCCTACTGGCCCATGCAAGGCAGGTCCAAGTCTCCCACCGGCTAAAGCCAATGCCCCGACCCAGCCAGGTCAGGTTACATTCACTTAAGGAAGGAGCACGGCATCTGCCCTAGTAGCACAAGCTAGTCAGGACCAACTCACACCCACCCACACCCACTCATATATCTATCCAGCCTATTTTTAAAACTACACAACGTTTTAGCCTCTATAACTGTACTCGGGAGTTTGTTCCACTCATCGACAACTCTGTTACCAAACCAATGCTTTCCTATATCCTTCCTGAATCTGAATTTATCCAACTTAAAGCCATTGCTGCGAGTCCTGCCAATACTAAGTAATTTTTAGCATGCTATTTACATCCCCTTTATTTATTCCTGTTTTCCACTTATACACCTCAATCATATCCCCCCTAATTCTACGCCTTTCTAGAGAGTGCAGATTCAGGGCCCTCAGTCTATCCTCATAGGGAAGATTTCTGATACATGGGATCAACTTAGTCATCCTCCTTTGTACGTTTTCCAGAGCATTTATATCCATTCTGTAATACGGTGACCAAAACTGTGCAGCATAATCTAGATGAGGCCTAACCAAGGATATATAAGAGTTGAAGAACAACCTGAGGACTCCTATTATTTATGCTTCTTGATATGAAGCCAAGGATTCTGTTCGCTTTATTGCAAACACTTATGCACTGCTGTCTTGGTCTTAGATTACTGCTAACCAGAGCTCCTAAATCCTTTTCGCAATCAGCAGTATTAAGATCTACATCATTTAGTTTATATGTGGTATGGTTATTGTCCTGTCTAATATTTAGAACTTTGCATTTATCTATATTAAACTGCATCTGCCACTTCTCCGACCACGGCATTAGTCTATTCAAATCTTTCTGGAGTGCTCCAATGTCCTCATTTGAATGAACTGGACGGCCTATTTTGGTGTCATCGGCAAACTTGCTTATGTCGCTATTTATTCCCTCATCTATGTCGTTTATGTAGATTGTGAACAACAAGGGGCCCAATACTGACCCCTGTGGAACACTGCTTGTGACATCAATTGAAGAACAAAACTCCTGGGCTTCGATTGATAACATTACAAAGATCCCAAATGCAACATCCATGATCAAAGTAACCTTCACAGACATCGATATGGCAAATAGTGCACTGTCAGATGGCCTAGCCATCTCATACTACCACATACATCCACGACAAATAGAACCAGAACGTTTCGCCCACATCTCTCCCTGTTGGAACTGCTACTCTTACCTTCATACAATGACCGACTGCCCCATTATCAATCAATCAATCAATCAACTTTATTTCTGATAATATTACAAAGTGGGGTTTACATATTATGTTGTTTATAAATTTTATGAAATAATTATTACAATTCCAGGAACAGCTTCTGAAAATTGACCACTGTCTGGAAAATCTTCCAGCTCCTGCCCCCAACATCTTGCTACTGGGGGATTTCAACCTCAGGCACCTAAAATGGAGGAACATTGCAAACAATGTGGTAGCAGAGATAACACCAGGAGGCAGCTCAGATGAAAATTCACACAAGCATGAACTTTTAAATCTCTGCACCAAGTTCACCTTAAACCAGCAAATAGTAGAGCCCACAAGATTAGAGAATACGCTGGACCTCATCTTCACCAACAATGATGATCTGATACGAAATGTCATCATATCAAAAACAATATACTCAGACCACAACATAATAGAGGTCCAGACATGCATGCGGGGAGCCCCAGATCAACAAAATGTGATCAGCCGTGAGGGAGCTTTCTCCAAATTCAACTTCAATAACAAAAACATAAGGTGGGACCAAGTAAACCAAGTCCTAAATGATATAAACTGGGAAGATTGCCTAAGCATCACGGATCCCAACCGATGTCTAGAACAAATTAACTCTGTGGTACTTGAGGTTTGCTCAAGGCAAATTCCCTTAAGGAATAGGAGAGAAGATGCAAACTAGAAAGAGAGAGGCGCTCCTTATACAGGCGAAGGCAAAGAATAACGGAGCGGCTACAGGAGGCTAATATCTCTGAAATACATAGGGAGACACTAGTCAGAGAAATAGCAAACATCAAATTAAAACTAAAGGAATCTTACAGGAATCAAGAGACACGGGAAGAACTAAGAGCCATAAATGAAATTGAAAGAAACCCTAAGTATTTCTTTTCCTATGCAAAATCAAAGTCGAGAACAACAACCAGTATTGGGCCCCTACTTACACGGGATGGGTCCTACACAGATGACAGCAAGGAAATGAGTGAGTTATTTAAATCCCAGTATGACTCAGTCTTTAGCGAGCCACTAACCAGACTGAAAATCGAAAACCTAAATGATTTTTTTATGAGAGTGCCACAGAACTTGACAGACGCATGCCTTTCTGACATCACCACGACGCCAAATGACTTCGAAAAGGCAATAAATGATATGTCCATGCACTCCGCTCCAGGCCCAGTCTCATGGAACTCCGTGTTCATCAAGAACTACAAGAAGCCCTTATCACATGCTTTTAACATCCTATGGAGAGGGAGCATGGACACTGGGATCGTCCCGCAGCTACTAAAAACAACAGACATAGCCCCGCTCCACAAAAAGGGCAGTAAAGCAATAGCAAAGAACTACAGACCAATTGCGCTAACGTCCCATATCATAAAAATCTTTGAAAGGGTTCTAAGAAGCAAGATCGCCAACCATCTTGATACCCATCAATTGCACAACCCAGGACAGCATGGGTTTAGAGCAGGCCGCTCCTGTCTGTCCCAACTACTGGACCACTACGACAAGGTCCTGGATGCTCTAGAAGATAAACAGAATGGAGATGTTATATACACAGATTTTGCAAAAGCCTTTGACAAGTGTGACCATGGTGTAATAGCACACAAAATGCGTGATAAAGGAATAACAGGAAAAGTTGGTAGATGGATCTATAATTTCCTAACACGTAGAACACAAAGAGTAGTAGTCAACAGAGTAAAGTCTGAGGCAGCTACTGTGAAAAGCTCTGATCAAACAAGGCACAGTACTTGCTCCCATCCTATTCCTCATCCTCATATCAGACATTGACAGGGATATAAGCCACAGTGCTGTGTCTTCCTTTGCAGATGACACCCGAATCTGTATGACAGTGTCCACCGTTGAAGACACTGCAAGACTCCAATCAGACATAAACCAAATCTTTAAATGGGCTGCAGAAAACAATATGAAGTTTAATGATGAGAAATTTCAATTACTCAGATACGGAAAACGTGAAGAAATTAAAATCTCATCGGAGTACAAAACTAATTCCAACCACACAATAGAGCGAAAAACTAATGTCAAAGACCTGGGAGTGATCATGTCAGAGGATCTCACCTTCAAGGACCATAACAATGTAGCAATTGCATCTGCTCAAAAAATGACAGGATGGATAATGAGAACCTTCAAAACCAGGGATGCCAAGCCCATGTTGACACTTTACAGATCGCTTGTTCTATCTAGGCTGGAATATTGCTGCACACTAACTGCACCTTTCAAGGCGGGTGAAATTGCTGACCTTGAAAATGTGCAGAGAACCTTCACCGCACGCATAAGTGCGATAAACCACCTCAACTACTGGGAACGCTTGAAGTTCCTAAACCTGTACTCTCTAGAACGCAGGCGGGAGAGATACATTATTATATACACATGGAAAATTCTCGAGGGCTTAGTACCAAACTTGCACACAAAAATCACTCCCTACGAAAGCAAAAGACTCGGCAGGCGATGTAACATCCTCCCAATGAAGAGCAGGGTGCCACTAGCACGTTGAGAGACAACACAATAAGTGTCAGGGGCCCAAGATTGTTCAACTGCCTCCCAGCATACATCAGGGGATTACCAACAAGCCCCTGGCTGTCTTCAAGCAGGCACTGGACAGGCACCTCAAGTCGGTACCTGATCAGCCGGGCTGTGGTTCGTACGTTGCCAGACTGGATACCCAGCAGGATAACACCAGTTGATGGGCTCATGTCCAACAGGGACCAGCCTGGATCACAGCCGGGACACGCGAGCGCATGGACCCCATGGATACCTCACCAGGATAGACTCCAGGTAGGATTATACAGAAGACCAATAATAGCCTAGGCATCAAGCAGTCATATACCACCTTAAGCATAGTGACACAAAGCATGATACACGTATTAGGTAAGCACCAACATGGGATACACACCAAGCCATGTAATACACAACAAGCCATGGGATACACACCAAGCCATGGGATACACAACAAGCCATGGGATACACACCAAGCCATGGGATACACACCAAGCCATGGGATACACACCAAGCCATGGGATACACACCAAGCCATGGGATACACACCAAGCCATGGGATACACACCAAGCCATGGGATACACACCAAGTCATGGGATACACACCAAGCCATGGGATACACACCAAGTCATGGGATACACACCAAGCCATGTAATACACACCAAGCCATGGGATACACACCAAGCAATGGGATACTCACCAAGCCATGGGATACACACCAAGCCATGGGATACACACCAAGCCATGGGATACACACCAAGCCATGGGATACACACCAAGCCATGGGATACACACCAAGCAATGGGATACACACCAAGCAATGGGATACACACCAAGCCATGGGATACACACCAAGCCATGGGATACACATCAAGCCATGGGATACACACCAAGCCATGGGATACACACCAAGCCATGGGATACACACCAAGTCATGGGATACACACCAAGTCATGGGATACACACCAAGCCATGGGATACACACCAAGCCATGGGATACACACCAAGCCATGGGATACACACCAAGCCATGGGATACACACCAAGCCATGGGATACACACCAAGTCATGGGATACACACCAAGCCATGGGATACACACCAAGCCATGGGATACACAGCAATCCAAGTGCCTGACCTTGTTGCCTGATAACTCGTCACTGATGACACCGACTGACCAGATGAAGAATAATATTTTGTTTGAATTATTAACCTGGAGGCTTAGTAACCCAGAAAACCCAACTTGAAACAAAATAGACTTATACTCTCCTTATCTGCAATTCTTCTAAACACTAAATGACTGTAAACATAAAATTCCTAAAATAATCGCCTTCTTAATCTTAAATTAGTTCTAAGTTTGCCTGTAATATTCTGCTATATAAAGACTTTAAAAAAACCCACTAAAAACATTGTAGCATACCAAGATAAAACCATTCCCATTATTAAATTACACTAATTGTAAAACAGTATTTTTTTTTGCCACCTCCATATTATAATTCTTATTAATCATAAAATTCTTGATTAGTACCTAACTTTTGTAGTCAAGTGAAATAATGAGCATTATAATGTAGCGCTCCATAATGTGTCAATATAAAATTAGGATCAGTCTGCCAGAAATGCCTAGGCATGCTAGTTGCTTTCTTTGTGCTCCATATTTTGTAATGTGTAAGCCACACATTGTAAACTTTGCAAAGAAATAAAAAAAATGAATTTTGAATAAAGTATACCTGGAGGGTGTTCTGGGGGTCATCGCCCCTGCGGCCCAGTCCATGACCAGGCCTCGCATTGGATCAGAGTCTGATCAACCAGGCTGTTACTGCTGGCCACATGCAATCCATCGTACAAACCACAGCCCGGCTGGTCAGGTACTGACTGTAGGTGCTTGTCCAACTTCCTTCTGAAGACAGCCAGGGATCTATTGGTAATCACCCTTATGTATGGTGCAAGACAGTTGAACAGTCTTGGGCCCCTGACACTTAGTGTGTTGTCTCTTAGTGTTCTCATGGTACCCCTGCTTTTCATTGGGAAGATGTTGCACTGCCAGCCAAGTCTTGGAGTGATTTCCATGTGTAGATTTGGGACTAGACCCACTAGGATTTTCCAATGTATATTATAATGTACCTTTCTCCCCTACATTCCAAGAAGTACAGGTCAAAGTACTTCAACCATTCCCAGTAATTTAGGAGCTTTTTTGTACTTATACAGTGAAAGTTCTTTATTTTTGGTCTGCATTTGCCTGTTTGAAAGGGCCGTTATTATTATTTAGTTATAATCAAATGAAGCGCTAAACCACAGGGGTTATAAAGGGCCGTTAGTGTACAGCAATACTCCACCTTAGAGAGAACAAGCGTTCTCTCAAATGTAATTTAAGTTAAAATATCTGATAACATTCTAACATAACATAACTTATCAGAGAAGAGTTGTTATATTTATCACTTTAGTTAAAATATCTCCTAATATAATTGATCTTGTTATACTGCTGCTTATGTTGTGCCAAGTGACTGACCTTGTTACCTGATAACTTACCTTGTTACCTGATAACTTACCTTGTTACCTGATAACTTACCTTGCTACCTTGTACTTTGATATTGATATTGATATTTATTTATTTCTCTGTAAAAAAATATAATGTGTGTTTTACATTTAAATGGCAATACAGTAATGACAAAGATGGCCGTTAGCATGCCTGGGCATGCCTGGGCATGCCCAGGCATATTTAACATTAGAGCTTAATCTATATTACAGATTATATATGAATACAAATTTCAAGCTATTAAATTGATTTACAATAGTGAGGTAGTTTAGAATAATTTAATAGTGATGTTTGGGATTATCTTGAGGAAGTGTTGCGATGGTGGTGAGTCAGGGAAGTTGAGAGTCGTCATGTTGTTCAGCCGGAACAGGTCGTTGATAGTAGTGTTGAATGAGCCAGGTTTTGCTGCAATGACAAGATGTGCATACATCATGCAGTACAGCACCTTGGATGAAGCAGCGTCTGGAAGTGCAGAGAGGGAGTTGGAGGTTAAGAGAGACTTCTGTGTGGCGTGGATAATTTTTTTGGTGTCAGACTGTATTTTTGTTATGGCAGCAAAAGTCGGCGATTTTGGACTATTTTTCTTAGCTTCTTCTTTAAGTTTCTTCGTCCGCATTTCCTTCCTTAGAGGGCATTTGGCTGCAAGGGTATGATGAGTGCCCTTGCAGTTGAGGCAGGTAGGAGTGGCATTGGTGGTGGGACAGGCTTTGAAATCGTGTCCTTCCTTGCTACAGTTGGAACAGAATTTCTTGTCCTTAATGCCTCAATAAACAACTTCACAGCAGAGCTAGAGACGGTTGACTGGGCTATAGAATTCTCCAATGCCAAGGGTATCGATGATTGGACAGACAATTTTTTTAATAAATTACTTAGACTATAAAACAAACTTTGTCCTATAAAAATGAAACAGATTACGAATAAACGGCTAGGATGCCCATGGCTAACTAACAGCTTACTAAAATCCATTAACAAGAAACATCAATATGAAAAACAATATAGACAGGGCTTCATACATAAAGATTTTATTAAACACTATTCATCAGTTCTCACCAAACTAATATAAAAAGCCAAACAATTGTACTACTCCAGCAGATTCACTGAAACAAGAGGAGATATAAAAAAGACCTGGAAAGCACTCTCACAGATTCTGGGCACCCACAAACTGAGAAAAACTAGGGATATTATCCTAACTAAACCAAGCGAAACACCACTACAGCCTATTTATACAGTAAACAAGATAAATGACTTCTTCTCAACCATAGGATCAAATCTTGCCAGTAAAATCCCAGATACCAACGCCCGAGCAAGTGATTACCTAGATGGGAATTTCCCATCCTCCTATCTTGCACCTAATGAGCCCACTGAAGTCACCATGATAATCAAGTCACTTAAAAATAAATCAGGGAATCTGTCTCAAGAGTCCCCATTATTATACAAGCGAGCCGCCCATGTCCTTTCACATGCTATTTCATTACTTTTTAACAAATCATTAGAAACTAGCACTTTCCCGACACTACTTGTAGTATAACTTGTAGCATGCTCGTGTCAGAAGCCAGGCACAGGTATGGTAGGATTCTGGATAGTAGAGTCAGAGTGCACATGCTGTGGATTCCATCTCACATTGGTCTTCAGATGCATGATAGAACTGATAAATTGGCTAAGTTTTATGCTTTCAAAGAGGGGATAGATTACAATCTTGGCTTGTCAGTTAGCAGTTTGAGAACAATAATACGAAAAGAACTTCAACTGAATTTTATTGACTTAAGACTCAGGGAGTTTGACACCAGTCAGTCCATCTATCATCATTCTATCATGCAGGAGGAGCCACATGTCTATGGTGTTAGTTAGTTTGATATCTTTATTATGCACCCATACCATCCTGTGGGCGGTAGTCAAAGATTACAGAGGTACATAATGGGTCCAGGGACTGACCTCAAGTTGATGGCTGAGCAAGTTACAGGTTGAACTCAGATGGTCACAATCATGACAAGTTACAAAGTATTTGCAGATTACAGAGGTATATGGGTCCAGAGCTGGCCCCAAAGTTTTGATAGCTGAACAAGGTACAATGGTAATTAATTCACTAGTTACAAGGTAATGAATCATGTAAGTAAATTTACTTACGTCTGTACATGGTTGCACTCATGAACAAATTATAAGCAATGAGCAATCTATTAGTCTACACTCAGCCACAACTGTAATGAGTTATTGGTGCAAATTTTATTGTTGGGTCACACACACACACATATACATATACACATCACACGCATACATGTATATACATACACACATACAATACACACATGTACATACACACACACACACACACACACACGTGTCAAGCATTTACAGGAGCAAAGTCAGGGTATTTTCCAGAATGGTCTGTAATATACCACTGTGGATAAAATACTTGACATATCTTGAACATTTCTGAGTGAGTAGTCTCTGAATTCATTAATTTTATCGCACTCCAGTACATAAGACGCAGGGTGTGACAATAATCAACTGGCAAAGTTTACATCTTGTTTGGTCTACATCTGGTGGTGGTGATTTAACCTGCCAAAGATACTTGTAACCCAGCCGGAGGCGGGCGGTAGTGACATCCAAGAGTCTGCTTATTTTGTTGGATGCACCATAGACATGTGGCTCCTCCTGCATGATAGAATGATGATAGATGGACTGACTGGTGTCATGGTGCATCCAACAAAATAAGCAGACTCTTGGATGTCACCACCGCCCGCCTCCGGCTGGGTCAAGTATCTTTGGCAGGTTAAATCACCACCACCAGATGTAGACCAAACAAGATGTAAACTTGCCAGTTGGATTTGTCACACCCTGCGTCATTATGTACTGGAGTGCGATAAAATTAATGAATTCAGAGACTACTCATTCAGAAATGTTCAAGATATGTCAAAGTATTTTATCCACAGTGGTATATTACAGACCATTCTGGAAAATACCTGACTTGCTCCTGTAAATAAAGCATTGACACGTGTGTGTGTGTGTGTGTGTGTTATGTACAGTGTGTATGTGTATGTGTGTATGTATATACATGTATGTGTGTGTATGTGTATATGTATATGTGTGTGTTGTGACCCAACAATTAAAATTTGCACCAATAACTCATTACAGTTGTGGCTGGGTGTAGACTAATAGATTGCTCATTGCTTTATAATTTGTTCATGAGTGCAACCATGTACAGACGTAAGTAAATTTACTTACATGATTCATTACCTTGTAACTAGTGAATTAATTACCATTGTACCTTGTTCAGCTATCAAAACTTTGGGGCCCAGTCTCTGGACCCTATATATACCTCTGTAATCTGCAAATACCTTTGTAACTTGTCATGATTGTGACCATCTGAGTTCATTACCTTTGTAACTTGCTCAGCCATCAAACTTTGAGGTCCAGTCCCTGGACCCATTATGTACCTCTGTAATCTTTTGACTACCGCCCACAGGATGGGTATGGGGTGCATAATAAAGATATCAAACTAAAACTACTCAAAACAGCTAGGGTTACACCAATACACAAAGGTGGTGACCCCACAGACGTAAACAACTATAGGCCAATATCAAACTTACCGTTGCTATCCAAAATCTTCGAGAAACTTGTGCACAAGAGATTATACTCGTTTATAACGACATAAAGCATACTCAACTCTTGCTAATTTGGCATCAGAAAAAATAAAAACACTAACGATGCAATCGTAAAAATGATAGACCTGCTTTACACAGCACTGGAAAATAAGGAATATCCATTAGGACTTTTTATTGACCTAAGGAAAGCCTTCGACACAGTAAACCACGGCATCCTACTCCACAAACTTGACCACTATGGTATAAGAGGCCATGCACTTGCATATTTCAAATCCTACCTTACTAATAGGTATCAGTATGTCACCATTAAAGACACAACCTCATCGACACGACCACTTGATACTGGAGTACCACAGGAAAGTGTCCTTGGTCCCCTCCTCTTCCTCTTATACATCAATGACCTTTCCAATGTATCACAACACCTGAAACCAATACTCTTTGCTGACGACACGACTTATGTTATCTCCCACCCAATCTTGCCACGCTCAACACCATTGTTAACGACGAACTACTAAAAATATCTACATGGATGACAGCCAATAAACTTACACTCAACACTGATAAGACCTATATTATGTTTGGTAACAGAGCAGGTGATGCACAATTAAACATTAAGATCAACAACACTCCTATTGCTAAACATAATGAGGGCAAATTCCTGGCCTGATAGACAGTATAATATTCTATGTGACATGTCAAGATATCTTATTAATGAAAATAAGATACCAGTTATACTAAGCAAATTTCCTAAATTTGCTTGTAACAGATAAGTGAAATGTAGATATAAATACAAATGTACAATTGTTAACCCTTTTGGGGCCAGCTCCTGGGCCTTTTGTGTATCCATGTGCTCTTGCGCTGCCGTCCACGGGATGAATGTGGGGTGCACAATAAACTAGCCACTTCGGTGGCAAATTCTATGTCTACCAGGACAACATTTGTACCAGGGGCGATAGCACCATCTGGCCCAGATTTTTTATTCTCCCAACTGTTATAGAATGATGTCATGTTTATTATGAAGGTCGGTTTGATGTTGTCATCTTTTAATATCAATGTGATTTTATTCCGCAGTTCGGTTTCATTTGGGCATACCCAAAAACACTTCCCTGGTTTAATATCTCGTGTGGTTGATTCCTGAATGCCTGCACAAGGAGTGTGGCTCCATTTACCACAGAAGTTACATGTAATCCATCCAGTGGAACGTTTGTTTGTTTGGTTTCATACTACACAGGTTTTCATGATTGATTGTGTTGGTTGTTTTACTGTATATTCTACTAATAACTTCCCTGAAGTGGTGTAGAGTAACAGTATGCCGGGAATCGAACCATGGGCACTCAGTGTGGGAGGTGAGAGCCTTGCCAACTAAACCATGGGATACACACCAAGCCATGGGATACACACCAAGCCATGGGATACACACCAAGCCATGGGATACACACCAAGCCATGGGATACACACCAAGCCATGGGATACACACCAAGCCATGGGATACACACCAAACCATGGGATACACACCAAGCCATGGGATACACCCCAAGCCATGGGATACACACCAAGCCATGGAATACACACCAAGCCATGGGATACACACCAAGCCATGGAATACACACCAAGCCATGGGATACACACCAAGCCATGGGATACACACCAAGCCATGGAATACACACCAAGGTGGGGGAAGGGGGTTGGCCTGTATATCACAGAGTCACTTATATGCTCAGAACTACTAAATGCCTCAAATGATGTTGTTGAAGTATTAGCAATAAAGGTCTTCAAGTTGTCTTCAAGCAGGCATTGGACAGGCACCTAAAGTCGGTACCTGACAAGCTAGGCTGTGGTTCGTACGTTGGACTACGTGCTGCCAGCAGTAACAGCCTGGTTGATCAGGCCCTGATCCAACATGAGGCCTGGGCACGGACCGGGCCGCGGGGGCGTTGACCCCTGGAACTCTCTCCATGTAAACTCAGGTAATACACTTAGGAGTAAGTAGGTACCTGGGTGTTAATGGACTGGTGTTGGTGGCATCCTGGGGGATGTACTGTGTGTGTGTGTGTGTGTGTGTGTACTCACCTAGTTGTGGTTGCAGGGGTCGATTCATAGCTCCTGGTCCCGCCTATTCACTGGCTGCTACTGGGTCACTCTCCCTGTGCCATGAGCTTTATCATACCTCTTCTTAAAGCTATGAATGGATCCTGCCTCCACTACATCGCTTCCCAAACTTTTCCACTTCCTGACCACTCTGTGACTTAAAACTGTAGATATAAATCCAAATGTACAATTGTTAACCCTTTTGGGGCCTAGCTCCTAGGCCTTTTGTGTATCCATATGCTCTTGCGCTACCGTCCACAGGATGGATATAGGGTGCACAATAAACTAGCCACTTCGGTGGCAAAATCTAAATCTGTGACTGAAGAAATACTTCCTTACATCCCTGTGATTCATCTGAGTCTTCAACTTCCAGCTGTGTCCCCTTGTTGCTGTGTCCCATCTCTGGAACATTCTGTCCCTGTCCACCTTGTCAATTCCTCTCAGTATTTTATATGTCGTTATCATGTCCCCCCTATCTCTCCTGTCCTCCAGTGTCGTCAGGTCGATTTCCCTTAACCGTTCCTCGTAGGACATACCCCTTAGCTTCGGGACTAGTCTTGTTGCAAACCTTTGCACTTTCTCTAGTTTCTTTACATGCTTGGCTAGGTGTGGGTTCCAAACTGATGCTGCATACTCCAATATGGGCCTAACGTACACAGTGTACAGGGTCCTGAACGATTCCTTATTAAGATGTCGGAATGCTGTTCTTAGGTTTGCCAAGCGCCCGTATGCTGCAGCAGTGATTTGGTTGATGTGCGCCTCAGGAGATGTGCCTAGTGTTATACTCACTCCAAGTTATTTTTCCTTGAGTGAGGTTTGTAGTCTCTTGCCCCCTAGTCTGTACTCCGTCTGCGGTCTTCTTTGCCCTTTTCCAATCTTCATGACTTTGCACTTGGTGAGGTTGAACTCCAAGAGCCAATTGCTGGACCAGGCTTGCAGCCTGTCCAGATCCCTCTGTAGTTCTTCCTGGTCCTCGTCCGATTGAATTCTTCTCATCAACTTCACATCATCTGCAAACAGGGACACTTCGAACTCTATTCCTTCCGTCATGTCATTCACAAATACCAGAAACACCACTGGTCCTAGGACTGATCCCTGTGGCACCCCTCTCATTACAGATGCCCACTCTGACACCTCGCCAAGTACCATGACTCGCTGTTGTCTTCCAGACAGGTATTCCCTTATCCATTGCAGAGCCTTCCCTGTTACCCCTGCCTGGTCCTCCAGCTTTTGCACTAATCTCTTGTGTGGAACTGTGTCAAACGCCTTCTTGCAGTCCAAGAAAATGCAATCTACCCACCCCTCTCTCTCTCTCTCTCTTCTCTTACTGCCATCACCCTGTCATAGAACTCCAGTAGGTTTGTAACACCAGGATTTCCGATCCCTGAAACCATGCTGGCTGTCGTTGATAAGCTCGTTTCTTTCTAGGTGCTTCACCACTCTTCTCCTGATAATCTCCATTACCTTGCATACTATACATGTCAATGAAACTGGTCTGTAGTTTAGTGCTTCGTGTCTGTCTCCTTTTTTTAAAAATTGGGACTACATTTGCTGTCTTCCATACCTCAGGTAGTCGCCCAGTTTTGATGGATGTGTTGAAGATTGTTGTTAGTGGTACACATAGCACCTCTGCTCCCTCTCTCAGGATCCAGGGAGAAATGTTATCCGGCCCCATCGCCTTTGAGGTATCTAGCTCGCTTAGCAGCCTCTTCACTTCCTCCTCAGTTGTATGTATTGTGTCCAACAACTGATGGTGTACCCTACCTCTCCGCCTTTCTGGAGGCCCTTCTACCTCCTCTGTGAACACTTCTTTGAATCTCATGTTGAGCTCCTCACACACTTCGCAGTCATGTCTTGTGACCTCCCCTCCTTCCTTCCTCAGCCTGATCACCTGGTCTTTGACTGTTGTTCTCCTTCTGATGTGGCTGCACAACAGCTTTGGGTCAGATTTGGCTTTCGCTGCTATGTCATTCTCGTATTGTCTTTGGGCCTCCCTTCTTACCTGCGCATAGTCGTTTCTGGCTCTACGACTGCTCTCCTTATTTTCCTGGGTCCTTTGCCTTCTATACTTCTTCCATTCCCTGGCACACTTGGTTTTGGCTTCCCTACACCTTTGGGTGAACCACGGGCTCATCCTGGCTTTTTCGTTATTCCTGTTACCCTTGGGTACAAACCTCTCCTCAGCTTCCTTGCATATATTTGTCATGTATTCCACCATCTCGTTTACTGACTTTCCTGCTAGCTCCCTGTCCCACTGAACTCCATGCAGGAAGTTCTTCATGCCTACATAGTCTCCTTTCTTGTAGATGAATGGTTCAGAGAACCGACAAGTTATAAATTAGACACATATGCAAAACTTGGGTATCTTTATTGAGGAAACGTTTCGCCACACAGTGGCTTCATCAGTCCAATACAAAGCAAAAAGGTGTTAAGAGAGGAGGAGTTTGAGGTAATCAGTCCCTCGGCCTGGATTCGATGTGTTCAGTCCATCAGTCCATATGTGTCTAATTTATAACTTGTCGGTTCTCTGAACCATTCATCTACATCCTGTCTGACACAGCAACAACTTGGGATCTTGATACAAACGAATTCTTCAACACTTGTCCAACCTTTGGACGAAGACCTACTTCGACTAATGGATGGTACCCCTATGACAACGCCTCCTCCTGCTTCACCTCACCTGACTACAGTATATAAGCCACCTCTACGGCCCTGTACTGTATTCCTACAAGACTGATGGACTGAACACATCGACTCCAGGCCGAGGGACTGATTACCTCAAACTCCTCCTCTCTTTACACCTTTTTGCATTGTATTGGACTGATGAAGCCACTGTGTTTCGAAACGTTTCCTCAATAAAAATACCCAAGTTTTGCATATGTGTCCTTTCTTGTAGTTTGGCTTCGTTCGTCCGGCCCTTCCTGCTTCTCCTTCCACTTGTAGCTCTACTATGTATTCGAAGCTTAAAACCATATGATCACTGGCCCCAAGGGGTCTTTCATGTGAGATGTCCTCAATATCTGTACTACTCAGGGTGAATACTAGGTCCAGTCTCGCTGGATCATCCTCTCCTCTCTCTCTGGTAGTGTCCCTTATGTGTTGGTACATAAGATTTTCCATTACCACCTCCATCATCTTAGCCCTCCACGTTTCTTGGTCCCCATGTGGCTCTAAGTTCTCCCAATCGATTTCCTTGTGGTTGAAGTCACCCATGATCAGTAGCTTCGCCCTGCTCGCATGCGCCCTTCCGGCAGCTTCTGTCAGTGTGTCAACCATCGCTCTGTTACTCTCATACTCTTGCCTTGGCCTCCTGCTGTTCTGTGGTGGGTTATACATCATTGCAATTACCACCTTGGGGCCTCCAGACCGCAGCATTCCTATTATATAATCTCTTGCTTCTCCTCTCTCCAGCTCGTCAAAATCCCATCAGTTTTTGATCAACAGTGCCACTCCTCCACCCCCTCTGTTCCCTCTGTCTTTCCTCAGGATCTGATATCCAGATGGAAAGATGGCATCTGTTATCATCCCTGTGAGCTTGGTTTCAGTGAGGGCTATGATGTCCGGTGATGCCTCTCTGACTCTTTCATGCCACTCCTCCCACTTATTAGTTATTCCATCAGCGTTTGTGTACCACACCTTCAGTTTCCTCTCCTACACTGTGTTTTGGGGGGTCTGTGAGGGTGGGGGACCTTGCGGAGTGCTGTGGGATTCTACAGTGTAGTGTGAGTGTGTGTACTCACCTAGTTACTGACCTCGTTGTGATTGCAGGGGTCGAGTTATAGCTCCTGGCCCCGTCTCTTCACTGGCCGCTACTGGGTCACTCTCCCTGTGCCATGAGCTTTATCATATCTCTTCTTAAAGCTATGTATGGAACCTACCTCCACTACATCGCATCCCAAACTATTCCACTTCCCGACCACTCTGTGACTGAAGATATACTTCCTAACATCTCTGTGATTCATCTGAGTCTTCAACTTCCAACTGTGTCCCCTTGTTGCTGTGTCCCATCTCTGGAACATTCTGTCTTTGTCCACCTTGTCAATTCCTCTCAGTATCTTATATGTTGTTATCATGTCCTCCCTATCTCTCCTGTCCTCCAGTGTCGTCAGGTCGATTTCCCTTAACCTCTCCTCGTAGTGCAAACCTTTGCACTTTCTCTAGCTTCTTCACGTGCTTGGCTAAGTGTGGGTTCCAAACTGGTGCTGCATACTCCAGTATGGACCTAACGTACACAGTGTACAGGGTCCTGAACGATTCTTTATTAAGATGTCGGAATGCTGTTCTTAGGTTTGCTAGGTGCCCATATGCTGCAGCAGTTATTTGGTTGATGTGCGCCTCAGGAGATGTGCCTGGTGTTATACTCACTCCAAGATCTGTTTCCTTGATTGAGGTTTGTAGTCTCTGGCTCCCTAGACTGTACTCCGTCTGCGGTCTTCTTTGCCCTTCCCCAATCTTCATGACTATGCACTTGGTGGGGTTGAACTCCAGGAGCCAATTGCTGGACCCGGCTTGCAGCCTGTCCAGATCCCTTTGTAGTTCTGCCTGGTCCTCGTCTGATTGAATTCTTCTCATCAACTTTACATCATCAGCAAACAGCGACACTTCGGAGTCTATTCCTTCCGTCATGTCGTTCACAAATACCAGAAACAGCACCGGTCCTAGGACTGATCCCTGTGGAACCCCGCTCATTACAGGTGCCTACTCTGACACCTCGCCACATACCATGACTCGCTGCTGTCTTCCTGACAGGTATTCCCTGATCCATTGTAGTGCCTTCCCTGTTACCCCTGCCTGGTCCTCTAGCTTCTGCACTAATCTCTTGTGTGGAACTGTGTCAAACGCCTTCTTACAATCCAAGAATATGCAATCTACCCACCCCTCTCTCTTTTGTCTTATTGCTGTCACCCTGTCGTAGAACTCTAGTAGGTTTGTGACACAGGATTTCCCGTCCCTGAAACCGTGTTGGCCGTGAGTGTGTGTGTGTGTGTTTGTTAGTTAGTTACCATTTTGTCCTAGGCACATGTCAATTAGACACTAGGCCTGTTGTATATATGTGTGTGTGTATGTGTATGTAAGGAAACACTTCGAAATGTTTCTGCCCCACCGGGAATTGAACCCTAGTTGTACTCACCTAGTTGTTGTTGCAGGGGTCGAGTCATAGCTCCTGGCCCCGCCTCTTCACTGGCTGCTACTGGGTCACTCTCCCTGCGCCATGAGCTTTATCATACCTCTTCTTAAAGCTATGTTTGGAACCTGCCTCCACTACATTGCTTCCCAAACTATTCCACTTCCCGACTACTCTGTGTCTGAAGAAATACTTCCTAACATCCCTGTGATTCATCTGAGTCTTCAACTTCCAACTGTGTCCCATCTCTGCAACATTCTGTCCCTGTCCACCTTGTTAATTCCTCTCAGTATTTTATATGTCGTTATCATATCCTCCCTATCTCTCCTGTCCTCCAGTGTCGTCAGGTCTTGTTGCAAACCTTTGCACTTTCTCTAATTTCTTTACGTGCTTGGCTAGGTGTGGGTTCCAAACTGGTGCTGTATACTCCAATATGGGCCTAACGTACACAGTGTACAGGGTCCTGAACGATTCCTTATTAAGATGTCGGAATGCTGTTCTTAGGTTTGCTAGGCGCCCGTATGCTGCAGCAGTGATTTGCTTGATGTACTCACCTAATTCACCTAATTCACCTAATTGTGGTTGCAGGGGTCGAGACTCAGCTCCTGGCCCCGCCTCTTCGCTGTCTGCTACTGGGTCTCTGCTCTCCCTGCTCCATGAGCTTTATCATACCTTATCTTAAAACTATGTATGGTTCCTGCCTCCACTATATCTTTCTCTAGACTATTCCACTTCCTGACTACTCTTTGGCTGAAGAAATGCTTCCTAACATCCCTTTGACTCATCCTGCGCCTCAGGAGATGTGCCTGGTGTGATACTCACCCCAAGATCTTTTTCCTTGTGTGTGTGTGTGTGTACTCACCTAATTACTCACCTAATTGTGGTTGCAGGGGTCGAGACTCAGCTCCTGGCCCCGCCTCTTCGCTGTCTGCTACTGGGTCTCTGCTCTCCCTGCTCCATGAGCTTTATAATACCGTGTCTTAAAA